>JPJZ01000850.1:0-38508 GCA_000750815.1 Pseudogymnoascus sp. VKM F-4516 (FW-969) | reverse complement strand
ATGCAGGGGGTTTCTCTCCAGAGTTTCTGGTAGGAGGGGGAGGCGGGGGGAGTAATGGAACCCATTGTGAAGTCTTGGTGAGGTGGTAATGAGACGGTATGATAATGTGTGGCAAAATCAACCAGATGTTGAAGAAGATATCAAAGTGAGAAAAAGAGAGATGGATATGATATATGTTGAAATTATATCCTCCCGTGGTCTGATTCTATAGTATAGAGAAGGAAGAAAGAACACACAGAGAGAGAAAACAACAGAGAAAAAAGAAGAAGGAAAAAGTATCAGGAGGTAGGCGGGGGGGAGTATATATGGGAACCAAAAATACACCAGCCCCAGCAACAACCAACCCAGCTTATCTGGATCAACCCCCCGATCCATTCGTATCTCGATATCAGCAGGCCCCCTTAGCTCCACCTAAGACAACCTACATTCGAGCGGTAAAGAGATAATGGGCTCCTCCCCAGCCATTGACCTGCCGACGAAAATGCCAGTGTCATTAATACATCCAGTACATCCGCCCTTCGCGTCCAGCATCTCCGGGGGGATCGTGGCGGGAGCGCAATTCCTAGCGGCGCTCTGGCGGAACCAGACCTCGACGGGGGCGGAAGCGCGCCAGCGAGAGAGCAGGGAGGGGAGAGCAGCAGCAGCAAATGGCACGGCGCGGGCGCGGGCACGCGGCGAGAGGAGGAGGGGAGGGAAGTCTAAAACGACATATGGTTCTTTGATTCGGGACTTCAAGTCCGCCGGGGACTAGGCAAGGCTTGTGTGGTGAGATGCTGAGAATTTTGCGTGTGAGGGCGGGAGCTTGACGTGTAGTGGCGGGGGATGTTGACGTTGGGGGAAGGTGGATGACGGGATGATGGGGATGGATGGGGATGGTGTATGGGGGAGGGAGTATACTTCTAGGGTAATGGGATGGAGCGGATTGGAGAGGCTTGGGGGAGGATTGGAGAATTGGGGAAGTACGAAGAGGAGGAGGGTAGAAGGTTGGAGGTTGGAATGTGATGTACCAGTACTTCTAGGGTAATGGGATGGTGTTAGAAGTGTTAGAAGTGGTACACTTTGAGAAGTTCTAGGGTAATAGGAAGAAGGTGGAAGTGGACGATGTGGAAGAAAAAGGTACTTCTAGGGTAATAGAATTGCCGCCGGAATAAGGCTAGAAGAGCCACAATTACAAGTACCTAGCTCATATCAGGCCATTTGGGAGTGGAACTGGTAGGAGCATCTGGCTCTTATGACCTGCAGAAGTGTGGTAGGGGAACGGGTAGTGTCGGTTAGCGTATTGAAGCCAGCACTTGTGTTGTTTGGATCGATGTACTGGTACATGGGAGGGCGTAGAGATGGGTCGAGACTGATGTTGGACTGGGGAGTAGTACTATAGTACTATGGTAGTAGTACAGCGTATGATTACGATAATGGGGTAATCAAGTCAAGTGATTACGGGAATGGACGAGAAGGGGCAGGAAGCGACGAGAAGGGACAAACAAGAAAGGATAAACAAAGACAACGTGCTGCACGTCGCCGGCTCCCGATTCATGGTACTATCAGTAAGACAGGATGTGCAACCAACGGACGGGAGGATCAATAGGAGTATCAGTGAGACTGGAGTATCAACAGCGCTATCAACAAGACAGTAGAGTCATAAGGCTGCAGAATCAACGAAGACCGCAGTATCAACAACAACAACAACAACAGTATCACCAAGACAGTATGTCCAACAGTAGTATCAACAATAGTATACACCCAGTCATACCCCTCTCTTATCGTACATCAGACACAACATACAGTATACATGACTCCCAGCCCATCACACACCGCAGCCAGGGATTCCCGCGCCTTAATTCATACACACCGCCCGCACCCGCATTCTCACCTCATCCCTCTCATCACACACATCACAGCTCGCCTGCATCATACGCCACTCCTCCCTATCACCCATCACACCTCCCACCTCCCCCCTAATCCTCCTCCTCCACCGCCAGCGGCGGGAAAATCGTCCCATACGCCCCCTTCCCCAGCGCCTTCCCACTCGGCACCATCGACGTTCCATACGCCAAATCCCCCCCCACAACCGCATCCTCGAACCCCCTCTTCCCCTCCTCCACCCCCAGAATATCCAGTATCTGTCGCGCCTTCGTAGGCATATAGGGCTGCAGCAGGATCCCCGTTACCCGTAGCGCTTCGGCAACGTGGAAGACGATGCGCTGGACCTCCAGCTCGCTCTCCGGGGTCTTTTGCTTGGCGACGGCCCAGGGGGCGGCGTCTTGGATGTATTTGTTTGTCTGTAAGAAGACGTGTCAGTAGTCTGTGGGAAAGTGTGTGAGCCTAGTTAGGGAGAACGTACATCGTAAATCACACGCATAATCTCATGCAACCCCCCCCTTGGATTCAACTCCTCAAAATGCCCATCCACCACCTCCCCCACCCCATGAAGCGCCTCAATCGGGTTCTCCTTCGCGTCAAACTTCCCCGCCGCCGCCGCCTCAACCGCCCCACTAACAGACCAGATCTTATTCCCCGTAATGCGCTGCAGCAGGTTCCCCAGCCCACCAGACAGGCACTTCTTATACCGCTCCACGATATGCGAATTCGCGTAATCCGCATCATCCGTGATCCCCCCGTCGTGCGCGAGGTAGAAGCGCATAGCATCCACGCCGAAGCGGTCCATCGCGAAAAAGGGGTTCACGACATTTCCCGTCGACTTCGCCATCTTGGAATGTCCCAGCGTCCAGTGCGCATGCGTCAGCACCTGTTTCGGCGGGGGCAGATCGAGCGCGAGTAGGAATGCAGGCCAGTAGATGCAGTGGAAGCGCATGATGTCCTTCCCAATGACCTGGACGTCTGCGGGCCAGCCGGCTGTGCCGTCGAAGAAGGATCCGGACGGGAACCCGGCTTTGGTAATGTAGTTCACCAGCGCGTCGAGCCAGACGTAGATAGTCTGCGTCTCGTCGTTCGGCACGCGGATGCCCCATGTGAGTCTGTCAACAGGGCGAGAAACGGAGAGGTCCTCGAGCCCGTCGCTGACCCAGCGCTCGATGTCGCGCATGCGTCCTGCTGGGACCACGAACTTGGGGTTCTGCTTGTAGAAGGCGAGGAGAGGCTCTTTGAGCGCCGAAAGGCGGAAATGGTAGTTCATCTCGGACGTCCACTCGACTTCCTTGCCCGTCTCCTGGGCCGCCATGAAGGTGCGCCCCGTGGCCGGGTCGAGGCGCTTCTCGATCCCGGACTCGGGGTAGAACGTCTCGTCACTGACAGAGTACCAGCCCTGGTGCTTCTTTTCGTAGATGTAGCCGCGCTCCTGCAGCAGCTGCCAGAAGTGCTGCACGGCTTCCTTGTGGTCCGCGTCTGTTGTGCGGATGAAGTGGTCGTAGGAGAGGTCGGCGCGCGCGGAGAGCTGCTTGAAGGTCTCGGACACGCGGTCGCAGAATTCTTTGGGGTCTTCGTCGGAGTTCTCGGCTGCTTGTTGGATCTTCATGCCGTGCTCGTCGGTGCCGGTGCACAGGATTGCGTGCCGGCCTTTGAGGCTTTGGAAGCGCTTGAGGATGTCCGTTAGGACCATGGTATATAGGTGGCCGACATGGGGAGCTGCAATGCGTCAGAGATAATTCATTCACCCGTCTTTGTAGTGTGCGTGCGTACCGGCATTGACGTAGAATATCGGGGTGGTGATGTAGAACGGCTTCTCCACGGGCGCCTTCGTGCTGGAGAATCGTGGCCGGACAGCAGCGCTGTTTATCCTACAGGACTTGCATACCCAGTCACTTGTCCATAATACTTTTGCCCTTGGCCGTACAGACCGCCGCAGGCCGGAGGCGAGAGCGTGGAAATTCATTGCGCGACAATAAATCATGGACCCTGACGATGGCCTCGGCCACTTCTTTAGGTCGCGATTTAAGGTGCGGCTCTTCCACTAGCTGGGGATTTTGACAGGGGTGCCACAACGATGCTACGTCGTTCATCCACCATCTATCACATACAATGCCCAAAGTAATTTGATATAATAATAATATATGAGGATAGTATTTCACGAATTGGTCATTCAATGAGATACTCTTGCCGTCCAGTGACTGTACACCACGGGAACTTTTTACAGCAACTATACCAAAAATTATTGTGCTGAATCACTCATGACAATCAGTATCATACTGTGACTATATAGTACAGTTTTTATGAGCCAGTGACTCAAATGTGTAGTCAAAGAGAAGAATACTATGAAATTAAATGATTGGTATAAGTTCTCAGCTGTGAATATTCAGGCCTGTGAACCCCACCGTACAAACCATCACATATGAACCATAATAGCTTCAATATCTTTGTGAGATCCCAATAGTCGCTTTATGCGAAAAGTATGAGTTAACTCTCGATTCCTATTGTTAGTAACTAGTTTAGCGCTTCCTATTGTCAATTCCTATTGTCTATTGACGAATTGGCGGTCCCCCGCGCTTACCCCTATTGTCACCAATTAAGCGCGAATAGCTTCAATTGTCAGCCCCTATTGTGGCTAGTATCACAATTCAGTTGCCAGCCTCGAAGCGAAGCTCCAAGGCGCCTCAATGACAAGACGGGCTGTATTGAGGCCTCATACATTGCTCTCCAAGCTCGCATACCCTCCTTTTTCTCTCTTTTTCGAATTTCTCAAATTTCGATCACTCAAAGCTTCGACACCATTACCAAAAAACCAATTCGATCACAAAAACCACCAACAAGAACCAATCCGACCACAATCACCGCCAACAAAAATGGCACCACCGAGGCACCTTCGCCTCACTCTCCCTCGTCCTTCTCCCTCCTCCTATACTGGTTCGACCAGTTCCTCTTCTTCTTCTCCTCTTCCTCCTCCTGTTCCGGACTGTGATGTCCCGGTCCCGTCGGTCGAGCACGTCGACGCTGCCGATCGCACGGCGGCCTGGATCGCCAACATCAACTCGAGCACTCCAGCCCTCTCCGAGAACCCGGCTCCGGCACGAGCATCTTCCGTCTCTCGTGGCCGCAGCCTCTCGGACAACGGAATCCCTCGGTCATCGCCAAGCGCCACTCCGACCCGCACCGTCTCTCCGTCCGACGGAGAGCGCGAGATCAAGCGCGAGGCCTCCGAGGATTCAATTTGGAGCGCCAGCCCTCAACTTCGGGCTCGACAAATCCCGGTCTCCGCCCCTGGAGAACCCGCGCCATTGTCGTCACCCTCCGCAGCTTTTGGTCCTCGCGCCTTGGGCTCGACTCGTTCGGGCAGCAAGCGCTCCAGAGATGTGGAGGACGTTGGTGCGGGTGAGCGGTCGTCTCAGCGCCGCCGCCGGAGCACCAGTCCCGGATCCGGACCCTCCTCTGGACGTTCCTCGGCGTCTTGCATCGGCCAAGGCAAACCCGTGCCGTTGCCGTCAGCCTCCGTCTCTGGACGTCGCGTCTTGGGCTCGAATTCATCGGGCAGCAAACGCACCAGAAGTACGGAGGACGTCGGTCCGGGTGACCGGTCGCCAAAGAGCCGTGCCAGAAGCGGACTTTCACCCGGACAATCATCGACCGCCGCCATCGCAGTCGCGCCGTTGCCGTCAGGCTCTGCCTCTGGACCTCGCGTCTTGCGCTCGGCTTCTTCGGGCGGCAAGCGCACCAGAGTCGCGGAGTACGTCGGTGCGAATTTGCGCCCAGGGTGCCGTCCCAACTCCATCATGGAGGGCATGATGGAAGTGGCATTGGGGCCCTTCGTGCCGTCGATGATTGGTGGCCGCAAGCGGCGCAGGAATCCAGCCGACAAAGGTGGGATCGAGGACATCCTCGTCCCGTACGGGATCACTCACGCGCACTATCTCGCAAGTCTGGATTCCAACGTCAAGAAGCCCGTTGTCGACCCTTCGGTTCCGGCTGTCGACGCAGCTGTCACCACCGATCGTGCCGGTCCCGTCGACCCTGTTTTGGCTGCCCAGCCGCAGTCAGCTCGTCTGACTGTCGTTGACGCGGTCAACATCGTCGACATAGCACCGGCCGTCGGCTCAGCTGCCGCCGTTACCCCCGTCGCCATCGTCGCTGTCGCCGCTGCCGCCAATCCGGGTCCTGTTCCCGACCGCGCCGAGACTCGAGTCTTGGCCCGCATCGATGCGCTCTTCGCAAAGAGCCGGTCTCTCCCGCGCGCAGAGAGATCCCGGATGGTAAGTCCACTCCTTCCCCAGCATCACCACCGTTCCTCATTGACTTCCTTCGCAGTATCGGTCGCTTGAGTCCTGGCTCTCGCGGGAGGAGCTCATCCTGGACCTCCAGGCTCGGGAGCACGCTTGAGGATTCCGCGCCGTCAGGCCAGAGTTCGGCGTCTCTTCTTCGGTGGCCGCGGTTGGAACTCGCTTCTGGCACGTCGTCAGATGTCTTGTATCCGCTTCGGTTGCCAAGTTGGACCTGGGCTTTGGTTTATTGCTTGCGCCCTCGCGGCTTCCAGCTGGCAACTTCGTCGCTCGTCTGCCTTTTCTTTCGCTGGCCTTGCTGATGACCTCGCTGTCATCATTTGGCACGGCTCACGGGCGGCTTCGTTCTGGATTTCGGTGCTTCTCATTCTCGGTCCTTTTCTCGGCTTCGCCAGCACTGCTGATGCGCCTCGCTGCCATCACTTTGCTCTGCTCTTTCGATCGGCGTCGACGCTGTCACGACTTCACGACTTCACGACTTCACGGTGCATATCTGGGTGGAGTTTACTTTCGGGCGGAGTTTACCTTTGCGGCGTCCACGGTGGACTTGATCTGGCCCTGTTTTTCTGCGAATATACCCGTACTGGAGTGTTCTCGGCCGGCGTCGGTGTCACTTCGTTTCTGCATGTCCTTCGGCTTCCTCGATACTCGTTGATATCACCGAAATGAAAGATGACTTGCTGATATTATCTTGTTTCTGCTGCATATGTGACAATATCGCCCAGGATGCTCCACTGATTCATGTATATGATATGCGGCGTCCACTGGCTGGCCTCGACCGCTGTGAAGCGGCACAAGATGTGCATGTCACATTCTCAGCTTGCGCCGCATTCCCATTTTCATACAATATGTGCATCCTCATCCTGCAAGCCGCATGCACTCATCGGCACTTTTCTGACCAGTCTGTGATCTCCAAAAGGAGGAGAACCTGGTGATAGGTGGGGGAATCACATGATAAGTATCTTCAACGATGGTCTGCGGGTCTAACCGTATAGAGGAGCTAATGATACACCAAATGTCGGTTTTGACCAATTAGGAAAGCGCGTTGTTGTCCTTCGTAATGCGTTCCTGCTCCATAGATTTGGTGTGTGGATGGTCGTGTGGAGGAAAAGAAGGCACCAGGTGCACTCAAATGAATCGATGACTGCTTTCCTGCCACATAGCTTGAGTTACCACAGCAGTGCAGTACGATATTCTTCTTCCCCTCTTCTTCACCTTCTTCCCCACCAACAAAACCAAAACACAGCTCACTTTATTATTATTGCTATCATAAGCATTTCATATTCTATGGAGTTCCCCCTGATTTGATATCTTAGCTCGCGTCATCACGTTCTGACAGACACCGAGCATATTCTATTGGGGACTATTTGCGGCCGAGCACATACTGACAAGGCTGAACTTTGGCCCCCCTGCACACGCAAAACCCACACAAGAGAACAGGAGGGCCGATCGTGAGGTCTTCTCCAACTTCACGAATCGAATTGAACCAGAACGACTGGTCAGTTACTGTTATTTTACATTCAGCATCACGCGAAGCATTCCTGTGTGCATTATTGTCGCCCTTCTCGTGGAGTAGCGAATGTGAAGCACCACCCTCAGCCGTTATTCGGAGGCCTCAACAAATAATACCTACGGCGCAACACTCTCAATAGAAGGCGAAGGCCACGATCAAACAGAGAAAGACAGCCATCATGTCTTACGAATCTCCTCCCATTGTCCGTCCGGTGCCCCGGCGCCCATTCGACATCAACCTCACGACCGCGACTCCGCCGTCCGAGTCCGAAGCTTCCACGCCATCGGTGCGCCCCAGCTCCCCAAACCACCTCGATGCAAAGGCCAGCAGCAACTACGCCAACGGTGGCTCCGATACCCCAAGCTTAAACCCCACTCGCTCGATTCTCAATCTGACGTCGTCGACGCTCTTTGGGATATACTCGCCATCCTTCACGGACAAGTTGGACAATGAGCCCAGTACTCCGTTTGGCACCGGTGCGATGACACCATTATCTCCGGCTGGTTCCAGCGTACCTGCCAGACCACGGGCTCGTTCGCCGCACGTCGTTCGTGTCACACCACTACACCTGCGAATTGTTGGTCTGACATTGCGATCGACCCTACTCTTCGTTCTCGGCACCGCATATGGATTGCTGGTGACGCACCTCCACAACGAGCAGCGCCTGGCGCCTTTCGGGGCCCAAGGCTTTATACAGCCAAGCTATGACAAGAAATACTTGATATTCTGGGGTGTGGCGGGTGTGGCTATGGGAAGCGCGCTGCCTTGGTTCGACGGCTTGTGGGAGGAATACTTTGGTGAAGAAGTAACAAGCAGTGCCGTTAGCGGAAAAGGGGCCAATGACGAGGATGGAGTGGCCGCACAATGGACACCGGTTGTCAGGAGTATCGGGGCGTTCTTTGGCATTGCCTTTGCTATTGTAGGTCTCCACTTCCCCTGATGGAATTTCGTTCAATACTAACATGACACAGCGCAAGCTTGCCTGGACATCAACCCTGCAGGCCTCCCTCACGCTTGCCCTTGTAAATCCATTTTTGTGGTATCTGCTGGACCGGTCCAAGCCAGGCTTCGTTCTGTCCGTCACTGTTGGGTTGATTGGGACTACTGGACTGCTCATGTTTGATTCCACTATGGTTCAGAGCCCACTTGCCTCCCAGTCATCGTATAACAGCACGGGCACTGCTCACACCGGAACTCACGCTCAGGGCGGCAACAATGAGTTGTTCGAAAGCGCGGTTTGGATCATGAGTGTCTTGTTCTGTTCTGTTTTGTGCTTTGGGCACATCGGGAGGAGGCTGGCTCTTTTGAGACGGAAGTCAAGAGTTGAGGCCCTTCAAAACAACTGAGGCTCTCTTCAGAACTACTGAGGTTTAGGTTGGCGATATACCCTGGATGAGTTGGCATAAACATGGCAGGCATAACGTGTAGGGATCATACGTTCAAGTTCCCGGTAACAAGGGAAGTTATGAATAAAGGAAATTCTACTCCGAAAAATAGGCAGAGCATACAGAAGCTCTTTGCGATATGTATTTACATAACATAATACTTAATTTACATTGTTCATATATAAGTTTTGATAGAAGGCCTTGAGCTGTATCATCCCTTTGTAGAATGTTGATGCCTTGTATATCAGGAATCAAGTTAACATGTAACTAGTGTCCGCACTCAGCCTAGTGGCGGATGGCCAATTTGATCTCGCGGGCATGAATTTCGAAGCGCATGTCAATTCCGACCTCATATCCAAATTTCACTCACCCGTCACACCCCCGTTCTCTCCTTCACGACTCTCTATCTCCTTGCTTCATATAATTTAACTACCGCGACCCCTTCTACACTCATTTCAAGGTTGCTACGGCGTAGATCGCCAACCCAACGCGACGCAAGCCCTCCTGACGTCGCGTTACGTGACTCTGGCCTTTCCAGTCGCGTACATTGCAATCGGCCACGCCGCCCCCAGATTCCACCGATGACCTGACTCCGATCTTCTACATCATAAGAGCGATGGTTGGCGGGAGCCAGGGTTGAACCGATCCAGCGAAGCACCATGTCGCGCGCCTCGACGGCGGGCTTCTCGGACTTCTTCCCGTCAGCCCCCCGGGCCGCGAAGAACAGGGCCAAGGAGCGCGAGCGCGCAAAGTCGAAACCCCTCGATTCCCCGCTGCTCGAGCCTGTGAATGCCGATAGGGATGCGCAAAACCCGTCCAGGTCACGCGACGAGTCGGGGCGGGGCAGTATCTCTGGCGCGGCTGGCGACGAGGGTGCCCGTGATACGAATATACTCGCGCCGGCGGATGAGGGCGAGCTACAACAGGGAGATTTGCTGAATTGTGTACGATCCACGAGCTCGCATACTAGTACTGCGTCTTCTGTCTTCAGCACTACAGCACAAAACACTGGCGCCGCAGCGGCATCAAACTTAATCAGCCTCACACCATTGACGAATGACGACTCGTCGCCCATCGGACAAGTAGCGAGCCCGAGAGGTCCCAAGGCAGGCCTCAAAACTCCATCATCTTTGGAGCACGTAGAATCTTCCTCACCGAAGCACGTGCTTCAAAACACCCCACCAGCACAAGATATGACGGAGCCTCAACGAGCACAAGTGCGAGATCGAGATAAGCCCAAGGGCCAAAAATGCGTGTTCGATCCGCAACTCGACAAGTCTGGCATAAAACCAAAACCGAAGGTCAAATATAAGGATATTTCTTGGGTATGTATAAATCACATGGGGAGCGTCATCTTACGAGTGCATTGAGTGCTAACGGGTTTATTAGGAAGATGACGCTCCCCCAGAGGACCCGCGACTTGTCGCCGGCGACCGCAAGATCGATATCGACTACACTATGCACGCAAAATCCCGTCTTAGACATGAGCCCATGCTTCTGAGACCTTACCAATTTGACCCGAAGATATCGGTGGGACCAGGGCCTCCAACCCAAGTTATGGTTACCGGATTCGATCCCCTTATGCCTCTACAACTGGTGCTGAACGTCTTTGCGAGTTATGGCCAGATCCAGGAGAGTAGCAACAAGATGCACCCGGAAACCGGGACACCCCTCGGTATTGCAACATTCCGCTACGCAGATTGTGATAAGTCGGGCAGGAAGATGAGCGCAATTAACGCGGCAAAACAAGCCGTGAGAAAGGGGAATGGCGAGAAGGTGGGGGGAACAAACGTCAAGGTGGAGTTTGACCGAGACGGTGTTAGGAGTAAACGGCTAGTTACAAAGGTCGTGGCGGATCAAAAGAAGGCCCGTCAGCCGGTGGCATCAAAGCCACAAGCGGAACTGAAAATTGTTGATGGAGAGAAGACCTTTGGTCCTCCACCAACAGCTCCAAAAGGCCCAGCATCGTCGTTCGCAGCCAGGCCTCCTCCACGTGGGCCTGGCCATACACCAGCATTTGCTCCTCGTCCACCAAGGGATTCTGAGCTGATTGAGCTGAACCCCATTAAACCCCAACTCAAAACTCAGCCATACATATTTGTCGGGCACGACTCCGTCCCTGTGCTCGGGTCCAGCGTTAAGCATATGAAGAACAAACTCAACACTTTCGAACTCGAGAACTTGCGTCTGGACAAAACTGGTTACTTCATTCTATTCCCAGATTCTGTCAAGGGCAGGTTAGATGCCCAAAGGTGCCTAAGGCAGGCCAACGGAACGTCTTTGTTTACATACACAATGGTTATGGAAATCTTCATCTTTGGAACCGACGGGAAGAATGAAGACCACAAGCCCCATGCAGAGTGGGGGACTGGACAAATTGCCCATGCAGAACCCGAGCCTTCAAGGTCATCATATAGGCGTCATCCTAGCCCTAGTCGCAGGACAGAGAGCCACAGGGATCGAGATGACGCTGCGCAAAGGAAAAGAGATGATGAAATCGACCTTGAAGAGGAGAAAAAGCAGCGTGCGAAGAACTTCGACCCAGCGAAAGAGGCTGTGGATGTTGTTGTTCGAGAACTGACCGAAAAGTTAATTAAGGACTTGAAGATCAGAGTCGCTGCTCCTGCGCTATTCGCATATCTGGATCCTGATAACCATGCCGCCAAAAGGAGGCGTTTGAACATCGCCGATCCAGCAGATTCCAAAGCCCCGCCTGCGTTCTTAGACGATGACGACGAGGATACTACACCTGTTGGCACCCCTAATTCACGGGCCGAAATCGTAGATAAGCGCTTGCTCAAGGCGGGCAAACTTGATATCACCGCTCTCCCTAGGATTCGAAAGGCACAGGGCCGCATTTCCAAGAAGAAGGCGGTTCTGGTGGCAGAAGCCAGAGCTAAGGAGAAGCGACGTGGCAAACTACACAAAAGGGAGGCGGTTATCCAGCCAGGTCGACACCCACATCGTCTGCATGATTTCCACACGGACCGTGATGATTGGGATGAGGATAACGACGACCGAATCTCAGCCCGCGATACGGAGGAGCCTGAGTCTCGGCCACGAAGCAGGGTCAGCTCAGATGATGAGGATGAACAGTCGGAAGATGATTCGTTCTTGCCAAGATCCAAGCTGCGCGAGTCGCATGAAGCGCTGGTGGACTTTGATGACTCCATGACTGAAGCTAGCGTTGCCGCCTCAGATACTGCGCCATCGAAGAAGAGGAAGCTGCTCCTCAAGGCCGATAAGGTCACTAAACGCCAGAAGAAGTCGGGCGATGCGATCTTCGAGGTATCTGCTCACAAGATTGGCAGTGAAGATCCATCGGCGGATGATGTTGCCATGACAGATGGTGATGAGACGCCACTGCTTGATAACAGCGAAACCCCTCTTCCCGAGACTGCAGCAGACCTTCTCAAGAAGAAGGGCCTCAAGCCTGCTAAGAAGAGGAAGACCAAGAAACAGCTCTTTGAGGAACGTGAGGCCCTGAAGAAGCAACAGGAGGAACTGGAGGTGGAAGAGTTGGGAGAGGAAGAAGATGAAGAAGAGGTCGGTGACTCTGACGCTGAGGCCGATTCGGACATCGATGTCATCTACGAAGTTGATCCTGTTGTGGACATAGACCTTGAGTGGGGCGCGCCGACAGACACTCTTTTGCCAACCGTGAACGATGACCCCAAATTAGTTCTAGATTTGCCTGGCCTCAAGCACCTTGCCCTGGACGATGAAGACGAAGGTGGTCTTCGCTTGTCACTGAAAGAAGGAACAAAGGCTGAGATTGGGAGTGCGCCGACATGGGCTTGGCAACAAATGGAGTCGCGAGCTGCGAAGGCGGGTGGCTACAGGGGGGCAATCACAAGCCCCCTTGCTATTAATGGCTACTACGTTCCTAACGAAACTGGATCTGCGAGAACTGAAGGGACAACAAAGATTCTCAACTCGGAGAAGTCAAAGTATCTTCCTCATCGCATCAAGGTCCAGAGGGATCGAGAGGAGCGCCAAGCACGCGCCAAGAGGGATGGAAAGGAGGATCCCTCGGAAGTTGCCCAAGCTGCACAAGCTGCTGCTGACAAGGTTGTCTCGAAGGATTCCTCGCGCGCCAACCGTGTTAACAACCGCCGCTTTGTTGCCGACCTGAATGATCAGAAGAAGACACTCGGTAGCGAAGCTGATGCTCTGCGCTTCAACCAGCTTAAGAAGCGTAAGAAGCCTGTCAAATTCGCTCGTTCTGCTATCCACAACTGGGGCCTGTACGCCATGGAGAATATTGCGATGAATGATATGATTATCGAGTACGTAGGCGAGAAGCTGCGACAGTCGGTTGCAGATCTGCGTGAGCGTATATATCTCAAGAGCGGCATCGGAAGCAGTTACCTCTTCCGTATCGACGAGAACACGGTCGTGGACGCAACGAAGCGGGGTGGAATTGCGCGCTTCATCAACCACAGCTGCATGCCGAACTGCACGGCGAAGATCATCAAGGTCGAGGGAACACGTCGCATTGTCATCTATGCCCTCCGCGATATTAAGCTGAGTAAGTCTAAAACACATAACCACAGCGGATAAAGACATACTAACATGAATCAGACGAGGAACTCACTTACGATTACAAGTTCGAGCGCGAGATCGGCAGCGACGATCGTATCCCTTGTCTCTGCGGCACAGTCGCCTGCAAGGGCTTCCTCAACTAAGACACCCTTGTTACCTTTGGATCTATCATGCATTGCGCGGCGCCGGCGGGGAAATCCAGGGAGATTGGGGCGCATGGCGTTTGGTCTTCACTTTTATTTTTGTCCGTGGTGGTGGAGAGGGGTAGTGATTTTGACGTACTACTAGCCTTCGCTGGAGAGCGAGGGGTAATTTTGTGGTCATCTTTTTTGGTGTGGCTATAGGAAGATGACATGGGAAAGCGCTCGGGATGAGGGAGTGTGTGTAAGTGCATGACATGGGGGGACGTATATATGTGTATTGTACTATTAAGACTGCATCGCACTGCAGCAACTGGGGGAACTACGGATATGGAGATCTTTCAACAGGGTTTGGGCGTCCAGCGACCTCAACATGGGACATGGGGCGGAGTCAGGGCCTGAAGATAAATGAAAGGCATTGTAGAACATGACGTTGTTCTTATACTTGTGCTTGCTTGTTCTGACATCGTTGATTGTGATTGATCTATACGCTTTTTCCTGGTATTCGGCATACAACCCTAATCTCTATCACCCCCCAAGTATGCATGCATTCACCAAATTCAACCCAACGCCCAACGCCGCCCTTTCCCTACTTCCTACTCCTCTTCACCTTGTCATCTCCCCTTCCCCATCATCATCTTCATGCCTTCAAACCAAGTGATCCGGCAGCAGGAAATTCGCAACACCTTCCCTCACAACGTACTCATGTCCACAGTTCGCGCACACCAGTTTCCCGGAGCTAATCTGCGTCTCCATCAACAGAACATGCAGGTCCTTGGTCAGCTGCTCGTCAGCCGCGAGAGCCTCTGGCTCTGGCGCCGTAGGTGGGAGGGCGGGGAGTCCGAGCTGGTAGTGTGTTAGTCCTATCTTGCGCCTGGCCAACATCCTCCGTGGCAAATAACCCCAGAGAATGTGTATAAGAAGCGAAGGGATCCACAAACCTCAGCAGAAATAGTCGACAGCGCCTCCCAATCCAAGCGCGGCAGCAGGTTAGCCAGCAGCTTCGCGTTCGTAGGCAGGTCCTCGGAGACGAGCTCGGCGTCCTTGGGGTGAAGCGGGAAGGAGGTTGAGGAGGACTTGCAGGCCTTGACGGCGCAGGTGAGGAAGTTGAGGGTTAGGACCTTCATTGTTGCGGGCGCGCGGTGGTGAGGCGGGGGGAGTGATGTGCTGGGATATGGGAAGCTTTTTTTTGACGGATGGGAGTGTGGGGTTGGGCGATAAGATATGGGTGAGCACGTGATGGCGGGGATTTGGGTGGTGTTTTGGACCAAGTCTTTACTTTTTAATTTTTTGGTCTTTCTTTTCGGTTCTTCAGTTATATGGTACTGTGCAGCTTGTCTTGTTTAAGTATATTAATTAAAACAGGCAAAAGTTGGCTGGAATTGCAGATATATTCAGTATTATGGATTGTGCACGGGCAAACGAATAAGCACTCTTTCGCATCTGAAAGGCATACACAGACAGCTTCCAGGGGAGATCTGATGGGCTAAGAGGTCTGAAGTAATGAATTCTTTTAATTTGGCAAATTTTCGTAAATATTTTGAGTAAATTTTACCGAGCAGTGCTTGCGTTCAATGATCAAAGTTGAAGTATCAGAATATTTTACTGGCGGTATTAGGCATTCACCCTAGTATTTCGACGAATATTGACATCGAAATTAGGTTGACCTAATATTAACATTCAGATAAGTATAACAATATACTTTGTTCATCTATAAAAAAAATCATTGTTTGTTCAATAACAATAGACGCCTTGGATCATCAATGATGTAGGACCCTCCCTGTCAATCTACCCGGCACTAAGAAACCTTAAAATTTCCCAGCATTTTCCCTCCAGAAACTTTTCCGATAAGCTCCAAAAAGTCAACAACACAACCACAACCACAACCAAACCAACAGACATAATGGCAAAACGCAAGCGCAACCAAAACCTCACCGCTGCATCGGTACCGGTGGAGGAACCCATATCGGCACCTAAGAAAACCAAGACCGTCAATGCCCCAGCGCAAGCCAAAGTGCCGAAAGCAAGTGTCAAATTATCATCAGGAAAGAACATCACTATCCAGATAATCACCGGTTCATACGATCGAATTCTCCACGGTATCACTGCTACCCTCCCCGCCACCGAGACCGCCACCTTCGCCGACACCTTCCTCTTCACAGCACACACCTCCGCCATCCGCGCCCTCGCCCTCTCCCCTCCCTCAGCCCCAACCCCCAACCAGCCGCAAAAAATCCTCCTCGCAACCGGCTCCACCGACTCCCGCATAAACCTCTACCATATCTCCGCCCACCCACCCCGCAAACACAGCGTCCCCGTCCTGCCCGGCCTTAGCTCCCGCGCCGTCGTCGAAAACCCTGCGAACCGCGAGCTGGGCTCCCTGATGCACCATGCTGCTGCCGTTACAGGGCTGCACTTCCCGACTCGCGGAAAGCTGCTTAGTAGCGCGGAGGACTGCACAATGGCCGTGACACGCACTAGGGATTGGAGTCTGCTCTCGTCTATCAAGGCGCCAGTGCCTAAGGCACAGGGACGGCCGAGTGGAGACACTGCGCCAGTGGGAGGAGCGCCGTCGGGCGTGAATGCGTTCGCTGTGCACCCTAGTCTGAAGCTGATGCTGAGCGTGGGACGAGGAGAGCGCTGTATGAGATTGTGGAACTTGGTGACTGGCAAGAAGGCCGGAGTGCTGAATTTCTCGCGTGGCATGCTCGGAGAGGTGCACGAGGGGAGGTTTGGGAGCGGCGAGGGACGCCGCGTGGCCTGGGGAAACACCGCTGGTGGGGAGGAGTTCGCAGTTGCGTTCGAGTGGGGTGTGTTGGTGTTTGGAATGGATTGTAAGGTGCGCTGCAAGGTCCTACCTGATAGGCGTACGAAGATCCACGAGCTGCGCTACGTGAAGCGTGATGAGGATGGAGAGGAGATGGTATTGGCACTTAGCACTGAGGATGGCCGGATCATATTCTTCTCGACGGATCCAGCAGACTTGGTTGCACCGGCAGCCAAGGAGGGAGATGACGCTTTACCAGCAGCAAAGATTCTTGCGCAACTCGGCGGGAAGGATGCGGGAGTGACGAACAGGATTAAGGACTTTGCAGTCCTGCCGCTCGAGGAGTCCGGATCTGTGATCATTGTCACAGGGTCTTCAGATGGAGCTGTTAAGCTATGGAGGCTGAAGATGGCAGATGTGCTTGGTGGTGGTGGTGGACTGGTGGGCGAGATGGCCGGAGAGTACGAGACGCAGAACCGAGTTACGTGCCTTGTTGCGTTCGTGATGGTGGATCTCCCAGAGGGAGCGACCGACGACGTGCTGGAGGAGGATGATGATGAAGAGGAGAAGGAGGAGAGCAGCGACGAAGAGTAGTGTGGAGAATACCCGACCTATTGAGGCGGAAAGATAGCTGTTTATATAATCTGTGGTATGGCTTGTTATTTGCCCATATGTGGCCCATCTGAGGCATATAATAAAGCAGTTTTTTCATGATATTTTATTCATAATCTGATGACAGAACAACTGTATAACCCGCTATCAATAGCATTTATTACAACAAAAGTACGAGTAACCATGAACCGGGTTTCCAGACAAAACTAATATGAAAGGTATACAGCTCATCCCCGGCAACTGAGGACAATGTCCCTGTTTCCCATCATCCCTTTTCCTTTACGCCATGCCTAGCATCCTTACAAATTCAAGGTCATCACAAACTCTTCTTCTTCTTCCTCCGCCCCACCTCTCATGCACTCTGGCAGCCCCGAATCAGGACCAAAACCCAGATCATCATCATCAACATCAAACGCTCCCAGGAACCCCAACCTGCTACTCTCTTCCTCCCGCTTCGCACCATATCGTGCCGGCGTCATCGTCTTATCTGAGCCAGCTGATAGATTGCTGAACGACCGCGCTGGTGCCATGGGTGCAGCAGACACGGTACCGTTGGACAGCTGTGTCGACGCGGAACGGCCCTTCTTGTAGCCCATCGTGCTGCGAGAGGCGGCGCTGGCAGACGCGTTGCGCATAGTTGAGGGCTGGATGGCAGGTGGCGGGTTGGATCCGCGGAGGAGGAAAGGTGCAGGTTTCTTGGTTAGAGGGAGAGGGCGAGATGGCTGTGCGGAGGTATTGGTGGGCCTTGGTGCCAATGCGAGGGCGGATGCAGCGCGGCGAGATGTGAGCGTTGCTGGGCCTCTGGTGGGCAATGCGGAAGCCTTTGGAGGGAGTTGGGCAGAGACTGCACGGCGATCCTCGGTAGGTTTCTTGCGCTGAACCTTTGGAAATGTCTCTGGGACGTCGTGGACAACACAGGGGTCCTCCTCAACCGCCTTGAGGATCTTGTCGTCGGTCGCCTTCAGCGATCTAGCGAGCTCCTCTTCAAATTCCCTCTCTCTTTTAGAGATACCATTTGCATCCACTGGGTTGTAGTAGCGTGTATGAAAGTCCTTTCTCTGATTCTCTCGCTTCAAGATACTGTAGTCTAGGTACCCGTCGGGGAAGTCTTCGCTCTCGTATGGAAGCTCTTTAGGTTTAGGCGGGCAGTATTCGACCTCTCGCTCACCCAGTGGGTCTGGCTCGTCACCGTGAATTTCCAACTTGACGGTATCAACGTGGCTAATCTTTTGCCTCAATGGGCGTGTGCTCGTCGGCTTGATCTGCGTCTTCTCAGGACCTTTGTCCATCTCAGGCCCAGCTGGAGTTTGAAATGCTTTCGCTTTTGCATTTGTCGTTTTCATCCCGAGGGGTGCGCGAGTCCGAGGACCTATTTCATGGTCAGCAATAAATCCATAAGATCAGCATTTATGTATCGTACCCATTGGAGTTATGAAGGCATTCTTGTCGAGACCTGCGCCCTTCTTTCCCCCAGTCATTAGATTCTCATTCCCCTTGCCCTTGGTCTGAAGGACACTCTTCTTTCCAAAGCCCGTGGGCGCATTTTCGTCGTGCAGAGGTATCTTGAGCGGCGTCTTGGGATATCGGTTCCCTGGCGTCTTCGGTGGTGCAGCTCTTGTGCCTTGGTTGAGTGGCTTCGAAGCTGCCAGAGCTTGCTGGCCATGGACCAGATTCTCCTGGTCCCGAGCTGCTAACATTGTGAATGACTTGCTGCTCGATTGTTGAATTGCTTATAGTGTAATTGTCATGGTGAAGAGGACAATTATGTGCATGTATAAAGTATCTCGGTAGTTTAATGAGGTGGTTGATCTGGATTGTCGTAACCTGAATGGGGACCAGCCAAGGCTTGTTTTCCTTGTGGGGGTTGACATGGCAACAGCTGATGTGCGACCCAAAATTAGTAGGGGCAACCCCTGTTGGCTAATCAGCAGCTCTTTCGGTTGCGATACTCAACCCCCTCATCCAACATCACCACCTGAACCTTACGACCACTACCTTTCTGCTCTTAAACTTCAAATTTCATACCTGACCATCTCTGTTTCAACTCCCCGCAAATTTCAAACAAATCAGCTAAAATGGATCGCATCAAGGAAGTGAGTTATCCATTCCTGTCCATTTCCTTACCGCCTTGAACCCCGCCATGCCACCGTTGAGACCACATTCGTATTGTCTCACGAGATATGAGCGAGAGCACATCCAACGCTGATCCTGCTGCATCTGTAATGTGATCTAGCTAATGCGATGTCTAGAAAATGAACTCTCTCCGCCTCGAGGCGGATGAGGCCACCGCGAAGGTCCAGGAGCTCCAGGATAAGATCAAGACGCTCGAGCAGGAGAACTTGGCCAAGGAGCAGGAAGTCACATCTCTCCAACACAAGAACGGCCTGTTGGAGGCTGAGGTAGAGAAGCTGGAGACACACAACAAGGAGATCAAGGCTACGGCTGAGGAGAGCAACCAACACGGCCACCAGAACGAGACCCTGCAGCGTCGTCTCCAGCTCCTTGAGGAAGAGGCAGAGGAGGCCGACAAGAACCTGCGTGAGACAAATGACAAGTACGTTGGAGACATCTCAGCAACTTTGCACCCTATTTTGATGGTGTGGAAGAGTACTGATAAACTGTACAGGCTCCGTCAAACAGACGTCAAGGCTGGCCACTTCGAGCGCAAGGTTAAGGCGCTCGAGAACGACAGAGACTCATGGGAGGCGAAATACGAGGAGATGTCCGAGAAGTACAACAAGGTGACGAAGGAGCTGCACGACTTCCAGGTCGAGATTGGCCAGATCTAGTACCGAGGACCACGACCTACCTTCCCGTTTTACGCGCGTCACATTGCGATTTCAGTTTGGGCAGTAATTACCAGGCGGTCCACTGTTCTTATACCGCTCATGTTGCTCCGACTGTCCGTCATAGAAGTTACTGTTACTGCTGTTTGGGGTGGATGAGCTTCTTCCTGTAATCACAGGCCACTTAAAACAGATATCACATTCCCAAAACTCTGATATTATCCGTGTCGTGACTTTAATCTTCCCCTCTCCTAGCACTTGCCGCCTTCTTGTTCGAAGACTTCTGTTTCGCCCTGCCGATCTTCCGTTCGGTTTTGGTCTCATACCTGAACGGCTTCTTTTTCTCCTTCCTAGGCCACTGCTTCTTGGGATTTGCCTTTGCTTCCTTTGCCGCTTTGGCCGCTGCCGCCGCCTTCTTCTTTCCCTCTAGCTCATCCTCCTCATCTTCTGCCGCTGTATGCAACCCCTCTTTGCTCACGCCCACTTCCTCCACAGTAACCGTCGTATACCGATCCTCATCAATGTATTCTTCTTCGTGATCGATTGGCTCCAACGGTGCCTCTTCCTTTATGCCATCCCACTCTCCATCCTCGCCAGACTCCTCATGATCTAAAAATGGAGTCTTGGATTCCGCTAATATCGCATCGATGGCTGCGACGTGCTCTTTCAGCTCTTGTGTTCGTTCTTCTCGTAACTGAGCGCATTAGAAAATTTCCTCTATCTAAAGGCGACGGTGTATTTACCTGTTTCCTCTGCAAGATGCGCTCCTCTTTTGCCTTTTTCTCGTTCTCCGCCTGCGCCCTCTTCATACGCTCCACCTTGCGCTTGTGAAAACCGGTCAGGTAGTCTGCTCTTTTATCGAAGTCGAAGCTGATCTCCTCGATTGCTGCGGTCCTCTTCCTTTTCTTAGGTTGCGGCGGTAACGTCGACTTTTTCGGCCTCGGCACGATGAAATGTTCGGAGGACATCATGATTATATATTGGTGGTTGTTTTATAAATTTATTTTCATGGTTCTATCTCGACTTGTATCTATCCATAATTTCTGGCGATTATTTCTGGGGGACCACCGATAAGCTCTGTTGCGGCCTGAGATTTAAGGGTCACACTAGACTCCTCCCGACGTATGTGCCTATCATGGGTCTTTGGATGCTTCAACGGAGGCAGAGAAGCTACAAGACACAGCCACCAGAATGCGCTTCTCTACAGCTGGAACGATTGCGGCTTGCATAGCTGCAGCTAGCGCCTTCAAAGATACCTCGCCATTCCTCCTCTTCTCGAACCAAGAGTGCGTATTTCCAACAACGGTTCTGCCTATCTCCAACTAACCAAACGCAGCATCTGGGCTTCCCAAGAAGCAGGCCAGACAGAACGCCTATCCGACCTCAATCAGATCGACTCAGCAAGCTCGGTCACGACCTCCCTGGTTAACAGCTTAGTTTGCCTGCCAGTTGAGACCCTCCTCATCGTTGTCCAACCCGACGCCAATGCCGCCGACTACAGCAGCAAGACAGCTGCGCCCCACCTGCGCAAGGCACTGAAGACCAGTGTTGATGATGGGCCCGTGTATGTTGGTCTCAACGTAGCAGAGGTTGTAGGAGCAGTGGACGTGGATGGCCTTCAGACAGCTGTGGAGGCTTCATGCGGCTTTGGGTTCCAACAAGTTGAGGCATATGGCGATGATGGTGTTTCGAAGATCGACTTCACTCCAGCATCAGACAAGGAATCAGCAGCGAAGGGGGTCAGGGTGAACTTGCAGCCGCTCTCGAACGAACCGGCACAACGAGTTCGCCAGGTTGCTTATCACGGTTGGTACCCCCTTGCCCAGCCTTTAAAGTTCACTGACTGACATGTCTAGATGTCATTTTGCAAGAGTTGCTGGCCCAGTTGAAGGGACGTAGCTACGCCGTGCTCTTTGCCACGATACCGGTGAACGCGAAAGCCCCCGCGCCTATAGTGCACGACAGTGTATCTGATGTTCCCAACTACGAGCCTGAGTTCCAAGAGCCGCTGCACTCGGAGATCAAGAGACAGACAGGGGCCATGCGTCGCGCAGAAGACGGCAAGAAGGTGGACACAAGACCACTGTTTGAGAAATACCAATTCTTCACACCAGGTATGAAAGTATTCATTTCTCTTCAAGGACCACAGCTAAATCGTTATAGGAATTTTCATGGGACTATTGGTGACGATCGTTCTTGTGGCTATCCTCTCTGTGGGCATTAGGGGAATCGCTGGTCTAGAGGTGTCGTATGCCGCCTTCGAGAAGGAGATGGGCCCTGCGGCACAGAAGAAGGCACAGTAGAGGGGCTCTTGAGTTTATGGGGGATACCATGTGTACGAGAGCGGGTTGTATTCCTAAATGTTATAGCAGCAGCCGTATGTGCTTGCTCGGAGTTGGTGGGATTCCTATAATTACAATATGAGATCTGCAAGCGCTTGATCTACTTCATGTTTGGCAGCAACGCGAGGTACTAGTGATTGTCTTGTGATTGATTATATTTTTCATTTTGCAGTCAATGAAGCTGCTCCCCTCCCTCATGGCGTACAGGGTGTCACCATGGCCCTTTTCAACGCCCAAAACTCCGTACGCTATGCCAGTAAAACACAACCTTACAAAATCGTATCCCATCCTTCGTTGTTCCAACCCTCTATTTCTCTGGTGCGTCTGGCAACCTCTCAATGACATACTTTCCTCTCGCCACGCTCATAATTGGAACACCGGGAATCTTCCTTACTACTATGTATCAGTATCCTTCTGCCAAGAACATCTTGGGTATGGGAATTGCTTACTCCTACGCTTAAGGTCCAAATCGTTCGTCGCCACAATATAAACCTTGTTCTTCATCACACGATCCACAATGCAGTCATCGGCATACACGCCCTTATGATCGCACTGAAGCCTCTCCCACCTCTCATCTCTTGCTATCCGCAGCGCAATCCTGTACTTCGGCCCCAACTTCTCCAGCTCAGCCATGACGCACGATGTTATAATAGGCGTACACTTGGCGTAGAGAGTGTCCATCATGGACTCGAGCAACGGCAGCTTGCGTTGGACAGTATGCGATAAGAAATTGGTATCGACGAGGACAGAGTAGGGCGGCACAAGAGCTGTATTGTACTGGAAGAAGAGGGCCGAGGAGACCTGGGGGATCTGGCGTACGACGGTGACTTCTTTTTTCTTTTGGCCTTCGGCGGCTGCGTCGACGTTCTTCTTGAGGCGCGCATCACGCTGGCCGATGAGGCGCTTGACCTGGAGGGGACGTTAAACACAATGGCTTGTTGGAGAGTTTGAAGAGAGAGCTACCTGGCCGAACTTGCGGGTTTTCTTTGCGACACCCATGGTGAATTGTGCTGGTGGGTGAAGGAGGGGAGTATGGATGTTGGTGGTGGTGTCGGAGTGTGGACGTTTTTAATATTTCTTAATCGCGATAGTGAGGCAGATAAGTTAGCAGCAGTAGGAGATCACGTGAAATTTATTTTTCTCGTGTTGCCAACACTAAAATGTCACCCTTCGCACTAAAAATAGCGGGTAAGGTACCTAGCGCTTCGTACTTGCTGCTGAAGCACAGCACCGCCCTAGATTACCCTACTTTACTGTACGAGTTTATCCCCATCCAAGACAGGGGACCACGCAGACTTCCCTGGTCTTCATCGTTTCTCTGTCGCCCCCTCTCACCTCGATCAATAACTTCACTCTCGCCTTCTTCAATTTGCATATCCAGTCTACTGTACCGAGCAGCGCATATTGTATACCCTTGTATCTCCTCAACGCTCGTTACTTTTCTACGCTTCAATCTATTTACATTCGTCCTGTATTACCCACGCCTTGAAACCGCTGCGTCAACCCCTCAAGTGACCGAGACACCTGGGATGCATCATCGATCGACAGAAGATACTCATCGAAGATATTGACAGCTGTGACGACGGCGCTCGATTGCGACAATTACTGCCCAGCGGCCAGGCCCCCCTTATTGTTGGCGTCAACAACAGTACAGTCCCCACCTACAAACCAAAGACCACACAGCCTTGAGTCGAGGCGACAGCCACACAAGCCCAGCCGTTTCCGTGGACCACAGCCATCTATAGTGTATATCAAACGGGCTTCCTTTGAGGGCATACGTACGACCATGCAACTATTTCGGGGACAGCCAACGGCTATAGCCGTTCTGTCGACATTGTTGACTACTGGCCTACTATCGTCTACAGTAAACGCACAGGACGACAACAAGAATGGCGGAGACCAGAATGGCGGAGACCAAACCCAGTCAGATGCGCCGGCGGACACTGGAAAGCCAGACGCTGGAAACACAGACGCCGGAAATACAGATGCGCAGCCTACTGAGACCAACAACGATAACAACAACGACAAACCAGCAGAGCAGACACCAACACCGACAGATAACCAAGATAACACTGACCAGCAACCCACTCCGACACCGACACCGACACCGACCCCAACACCAGATAATGGGTCGACCATAACAGGAGACAATACCGGCACAAATGATGTGAAGGTTCCCGACAGCACCACCGCGGACGATTCAGCGCCTGGGCCAACCGATCTTCCTCAAATTCCAGGCGGCTACAAGATTCCCGTAGCACAGGTTCCCCCGACACTCAATGCTCCTTATATGCAGGTGTCCAAGCTCCCAGCCGGCACGGTCTTCATTGTCGTCGGTGCCATCCTTGGTTTCCTCGCCCTTGCCGTTGTTATGTGGCGCGGCCTCACAGTGTGGGCACTGAAACGATCCGTAAAGCGCGCTTCCAAGGCAAACAACACTCAAGACACCAAGGCGCTTCTCAACTTCCGTCCACCCGCCGCACCTGTATATAACAGATACTCCGACCGCGATTCGACCCTCTCCCTCGCCAACCTCCGCAAGAGCCCCAAGCCAACAAGGCCTACGACATCAAGTGGCGCCGCTCCAAGCCAATCCCTCTTCTTCTCCCCAACTGCCGGTGGCTCCAGCATGCTCAACCCTGGCAACCGCAACTCAAGCTACCTCCCTTCGGGCTACTACGCCGCTGGCGCCTCAGCCCCCGGAAACGGATCTGGCATGGCGCACCTGGGTGGCAATGGACTCACGGCTCGCGAGGCAATCTCACTATCGAACCTGGGACCTCAGGCGAAGGGGTACGCACGGGCGCAAAGTCTCGGTACTACGCCCCCGGATAGTCCACGTGTAGGCCCTGCGCTGAGCCCCGGGCCCCAGCACGGCATGCACTTGAGCACGAGCACGTTGGATCTCACCCAGAGGCCGGGGGGAAGGGCACCAAGCGCGTATCTCGAGGATCTGTTTGATGAGGCTGGAGCCGCCCCCGGGCAATATCCAATAAACCACCCGAATTACCAGGGAGGCACGAGATAATCTCTAGGCGGTGACTGAAAAGAGAAAGTTGGGGGAGTGCGACGGCATGTCGCTTTAAGGCGAAGGCGAGAAGAATTGGGCGGAGTGAATTGAAATCTAACGAGTTGTGCAAACGCATTCATTGTATCTTTTTTGTAATCGGAAGAAGGCGTGGAGTTCGTCTACATGCATCACTATCGGCGGCCTCGCTGGGCCTTATACTTATCCGTCTCTTTGTTTGGGCTGGCTGGCTGGGGGAGGAGCTATTTCTGTAGTAACGGCGTGGTTAGATTCTTTTTGGTGGTTGGTTTGGTTGCTCGAATACCGGGTAGATTGCGAGGGCACCTCAAGTGAAAAGTGGTTGCTTAATGATTGTATGGTGGGGGGAGAGGAGAGTGTATATACTTTATTGATTGAAAGCAAAATTAACAGCTTAGATCGTTGGCGAGTCTCAAATTTATATATTAGCGACCAATCTATGTCTACTACTTGGTATCTTCGCTTTTTCTCGTCGTTCGTGCGCTACGGTTGACGATGCTCTCCGGTATCTCCTCAGATGATACTCACACTACTTCTGCTTCTATACTATCCAATCCGGCAGCAGTTCTCAGCGCCTCCTCTCTCTATCCCGGTCCCTATACTCTCTGCGATCCCTGTCATCCCTTCCCCCATACCTATCATCCCGCTCTCTCCTCTTTTTATCCTCCCTCTCCCTGTATTCCCCTGGCTTCTCCCGCCTCTCCTTTCTCGCTCCAGTGTTAAGCCTCTTGACATCGCTCTTTTGCACCCATGCCCCAAGCTCCTCAGCCCCCTTTAGCTCCTTCGCTCCCAGACCAAGTAAATTTAATCGCCGCTTCCCCTCCTTTGGCGTCGCGACTTTCTCTCCCTTCCACCCCATGCCGCGGAGCAGTGCTGCCCCAAAATCTTCAACGGGCATATCCTCGTAGTCCTGGAGCGTAGAGGCATCAGGCGCCGCAGCGATGGCGCGCTGGTATGCATCTCCGTCACTGATAGGAGCTTCGTACGTAGTGTCTTCTGTAGACGCAATAACGAGGTCAGGGCGCTTGACCTTATCCGAACGCCCCAGCAGCGCATCAAGCGCACGGTCATCATCCGTCTTCACTTTCTCAACCACCGCCTCCGTTGGCTCCGGCGGGGCAGACTTCGGTTGTTCCACGCCCTCAACAACATCCGCCTCCTTTTCCTCTTTAGACCGCAACGTCAGCCCCCATTTTATCTCCTCTCCACCCTGCACCTCCGTTTCCCCCTTCCCCTCAGCAGCCTTCCGCGCCCCCTCACGCTGCGCCTGCACCTCAGGCGGGAGCAAATTCTTCCCTCCCCTCCGCTGGCGGGCCTCAGCGCGCCAATCGCGATTAGCCAGTTTTGCGATAACAGGCGCGCTGCGAGTATGGCGCTCGCGCGTCTCTGCGCCTGAGGCGCCGAAGGAGGTCACGGCGACGGGTTCGGGCTCGTGGTCGGAGTCGGAGTCAGAGTCGTGGTGGAGGGGCGGGCGGGCGCGTTTGCCGAGGGAGGAGGGGAGTTTGGTGGATGAGGGGCGGGAGGAGGGCGTCGAGCTCGAGGGCTTGGAGCCCAGGGAGAATTTCTTCATGGTGAAGGGGCCTGGGGGGGCGTTGGAGGTCATGGTGGTGATGGGCCAAGTGAAGTGGTGAAGTGGGATATGGCGAGCCGCTGTTAGCGGGGATATAGGCACAACTCGCTGCAGATAGAGTGTGTTTAAAAATTGGTGAGCGAGACGGCGCTGGTCAGGACGAAGTTGGCGATGATTGTGGTTGTCACTGTCATCGAGTGAATTTCGTGAATGTTGCCTTCCAAGTCCGAGGTGTTTGTCCTGTTTGAATAGCGAACGGAGTAAATATATTCCGAGGTACAGGGGTACCGGCGGGACCAAGCTCCATATCCAAGCTTCATACATGTCCATAACGATTTCCATATATTTAAAAATACGAAGCTCCGAAGAAGCCATTACAGCCATGTTGCTTTGAATGATTGATTGTCATGATACCTACGACATAGATTTATGACTTTACCTGTGGGCCAATTTGAGACGACGGTTCTGAGAAAGTATGGCAGCTCCAAAAGCAATAGGGCAGTCGATCGCCAACTTCGCCCGCGACGGAGTATTTCCTGGAGATGAGGAAATCTCCAAAAGTTATGTTGAAGGCGAAGCCCTAGCATTGGCATTGCAAGCCGTGACTGCAGCCAGGTCTGCTCTAGAGGTAAATATTTCTAGAGGAACACTTCGTTGGAGGGGTTGAAGCTATGATGTGAACAACTGCTAATGGCCTATGTAGGATGAGATCCGGAAAACTAGTCGCGACAGTGCACCCGAAGTTGACACCTGGATCAAGAATGCCCATGCTCTCCAGGAAGATATTGAGAACTCCAAGGCCCTCGCCGAGGGCATTGCTCGCGATGCAGAGGGCGGGGATGCGCTACAACAGGCGGCGAAAGAAGACGCCGACCATGTCGAGTTTCTGGAGAAGGAGGTTGAATACAGTAACCAGCTGAAAGAAGCCTTGAACGGGATTCAGGCAGTTCAGAGAATGCTAGATGAGGCTGAAGGCGCAGGTGTCGAAGGTAGACTTCTGGATGCCCTGAATATACTTGCGCGTATGTTACCCTGGAACTAAACGTTGTTTTGGCTTGGAACTAATAAGTTTTAGAATCATGGGAGAAGATGGAACATATCCCCGCACATGAAATTACTCGGCCACTGTCGGTATTGAATGAGCGGGCGTTCCTCGTAAAGAAACATATCCACGAACAATTCGGTCACATCTGGAATACGCTTGTGCATTTCAATGAGGAAATGACCTCTCTAACAATTGACAAAACTCTTGGTAAGATCTGGAAACCGTGTCAAGGTTGTACTATGCTAACAGATGGAAAGATGGTCCGACAGATATACCGCAATCGGTTCTCATAATGAAAGCTTATAAAGAGGACGATAAGAGAATTCAAAAGTTTTGTGATGATTTCGAAACGGCAATTGTACATCCTCGAGTTCTCCTCGGCCACGAACCGCTGAAGTCTATTTCCGTTGAAGGTGTAAGTTACTGTTTTTAACTGAGGTGGATTTGACTGATACAATTTAGACATCCATACGTGCGTCTGGAGATGTTCCCGCATCATTAGGGATTAGGGAGCTTTTTGTCGACCTCGAAAAGATGATCCGTTTCCTTTCTGAAAACTTCCCACCCGACTTCGCTCAGCCGCTGTCTAGTGTATTGATGCCTAAGCTCACCACACTAATCAGAGAGACATGGCTTGACTCTGCAGTACCGGTGTCATTAGACCGCATGACCGATTTTAGGAATGCGATTGCTCTTGTTCACGAGTTCGCGGAAACCATCACTTCCTTGGGATGGGGCGGGGCAGATAATCTCAACGATTGGGTTGAAAGTTCTCCACGACTATGGGTGGCAAAGCGCAGAGAGACGGCGCTGGATTCTACAAGGAGGCAGCTGTCGAAAGGAATTGGACGTACCAAAGGCGTTGAAAGAACAGAGACCCAAACTATTACCGAAATCATCGAAGAAGAAGTTCCCGCGGAAATTTCAAGCAAGGGCAAGGATGAAGTTAAACGCGAGGACGACTGGGATGCTGAGTGGTCAGATGACGAAGGCAAGGGAAATGAGGATAGCGCTCCAGGAGGAGACGATAAAGGCAAGACCAAAGAAAATAACGCGGGCGTAAGCGACAGCGAAGGAAATACAGCATCTTCATCAAGTCTGGGAAGAGATTCTCCTAATGAAGAAAACAACTGGACAGCTGGCGTTCTGAAAGACGCGGCCCCTGATGATGATGATGATGGGGCCGACGCCTGGGGCTGGGGCGATGAAGACGATGGAGATTCACCTGCAGAAACCGAAGAGGAACCAGCTCGAGCACCCGAGGAACCGGAGAAGTCGGAACCTCAGGCGAGAAGAGAGGTGCAGCGAGAGGTAACTTTGACGGAAAAATACACGGTATCGTCTATGCCAGAGCCAGTGTTCGATACCATCAAGAACATCATCGAAGATGGAGTGACGCTGACGCGCGAAAAGTAAGTTGACACAGCCACATCCTCAGCTATAAAGCTAATGATATTCAGCCATGATACCAATCCTGTCAGCGCAGCAGCTGTTGGACTATTTGGCCTTCCAACTCTAGTATTAGCCATGTACCGAGCTTCTGCACCAGTGTACTATAACCTCGCCTCAGGTGGAAATATGTAAGTCTTTCTAATTCCACCCATTTTCAACCCCACTAACACCCCCAGGTACTGCTACAACGACGCCATGCACCTCTCCGATCTTCTCAAAGACTTCTCTGCCGCCTGGTCCGAACGTACCGACCTCGGACCTCGCGCAAAAGGCAAAGTCCGTCTCGACGGCGAAGTCCAATCCCTACTAAAATTCAGCCGCGCCGCCTACGGCCGCGAAATGAGCATCCAGCGCACTATCATCACGGACCTCCTCGGCGGCGCGCAGAGCTTCCTCAACCAGGGCGACGACGCTGCCACCGACCAGGTAGCCGTCGAGTCCGTCGTCGCGCATATCCGTGCCCTCGCCGCGGAGTGGCGCGACATTCTCTCCGAGTCCGCGTGGTCCCAGGCTGTCGGCGCGCTGCTGTCTACCGTCGCCCGGAAGATGATTCGCGATGTCACTGATCTCACTGTGCTGGGCGCCGACGAGGCTTTCCGCGTTGCGTCGCTGATTGCTCTTGTGACCAAGCTAGATGACCTCTTCACGCCGGAGGGAGCGGACGACGACCCAGAAAACCCACCCGTGCCGACAACGTCGCACTATGCTGCGTTCTGGCTGAAGCTGCACTTCCTGAGCGAGGTGCTGCAGAGTAATCTGCGGGATCTGATGTTTCTGTGGTCGAAGAGCGATTTGAGTCTTTATTTTGGGGCGGAGGAGGTGGTAGATTTGATTGAGCTAAGCTTTGAGACTAATCACCGGACGAGGCAGGCGATTGCAGAGATTAGGAGTGAGCCGTTTCCAAGGGGGGTGGCACCAGAGGAAATGTGAGGGGGGTTGGTAGAAAGGTATGAGCTATGAATATATGATACCCCTTAAAACACTTATTCTATGGACTGGGATCGTGCGTGCTGTATGTGATATTCACGCATGTAGTGTTTTCTAGATATTCGTTCATCTCACCTCTACTCCTGAATCGCCATCTATATGCATACGTCTGCGCCGTATGTATATTGCTGGTATAAATCGTGAGCAAAAGCACTATAAACGGGGGTGTCATCGCCACCCACTCAAAGACTGGTCTTTTCAGTAGCACAACTATGCGATAGAAGAAACTTTACATGAAAAACGCCCAAAAAATTAGCCAACAAAGCCGTAAGCCATAGAAATTTGGTACCCACCATGCGCTTGTATAGTTCGTATGTGGGTAAAAAATAAAAAAATATTAAACGACGTGGGCAGGATTTGAACCTACGCGGCCGAAACCATATGATATCGCATTGAAGCATTCGAGTCATACCCATTAACCACTCTGGCACCACGCCTGTTTTTTGTTGAAGGGAGCGAGGTACACAACGTAATATACCAATGCGCCATATGTGTAATATCTAAGACATCGTCGTATAACCTCAATACCAGACTATTTTATAGGATTTATTGGAACTCGGTCGCTCCTTCCCAAATCATTTGATGTGGTGCCAGATTATAGGGAAGGAGCGACCGCCTCTGTTTTGCACTTGTACTGTGCGTACCGAAACTCCATCGTAGAATAAAATAAATAAATCATCGCTATAATTCCGTTAATCCAGCTTGGTATTTATGCTACAATAACCAATCCCACATCATACACTAATCAAACACGTCTTTCACAACCGTAAAACACCTACTCATCCTCATCATCGCCCTCAATCATCATCCCCCTCGCATTCGGATTCCCCAACAAATTCCTCCCCCTCGGCACCCTCACATCCTTAACCCCAAAGCACCCAAACACCTTCAAGTTCTTCACCCTCGGGCAACTGCGCCACAGACAGCCAACCACAAAATCATCTACATTCCCACAGAAACTCAAATCCACCGTCTCGAGCTCCGGGTACTTCTTACCCTCGTCAAACACGCGCTCAAACGCCGCCCTCTCAATATGGCGACACGAGAGCACATTCAGCGATGTCAGCTGCCGCCCAGAGTGCGCCATCAGCCCCTCGAAGCCGGCGGAGCAGAGGCCGATATTGTCGGGGTTGTTGAGCGTGAGGCTATCAACGTGGCGGCACTCGCCGAGGTCGACGATGCGGAGGGCTTTGTTGCGCCAGTCCGTGAAGAGCGCTGTAAAAGCGGCGTCGGTGAAGGTCTCGTTGCGCTTGAGGCGGAGCTTGGAGAGTGAGGTGCAGTGCGTGTGGATTGCTTCGAGGAGGGTATCGTTGAGATTGGGGATGCCGACTAGAGAGAGGGTTTCGAGGTTGGCGCCGAGGCTGGTGATGATCTCAACGTAGGGCTCTGTGTCGGTGGGTTTGTAGAGTTCGAGACTGAGGTGCTGAAGCTTCTTGAGTGATGCTATGTGGTAGAGACCCGCACTGGTAACCTTTTGATTGTGGCAGATCTTGAGGCGGGTGAGGTTGGGGCAGAGGTCTTTGATGGAGCTCATGATTTCATCTCCAAAGGAGACATCAGTGTGGTAAACCTTGAGGGATCGAAGGTGGCTGCCCTTTGCCATCAAAAAGCTCGTCCAATGTTGATCATCGATTAGATTTGCGCCGTGCAGGCTCAAAGACTCCAATTCTACCGGGGAACCGGTCAAATAATCCATGACTTTCTCTTTGAATTGGATCGCATTTCTCAGGCGCAGATGCTTCAGGGTTGGAGCGACTTGGAAAATGCGAATGTAGTCGTCGGATTTTAGTTTGGCGCCATCATATGCTGTGATATTTTCTACGCCTGACTTCAAGAATAGGTTCAGGGTTTTAGAATCGAGCATGCGTCGTTTCGACAAGAGCTGCGCCAACTTATCCACGAGAACTGGGGGTAGGTCGCCAAAATCTTCTGCCCGGTGGATGTTGTTCGCAAGTGTGCTCACACATTGTGACACCAAGTCTCTTGCACCACGAGCAGATGTGCCCTCAAGGCGCTCGCTTTCGATTTTGCGACGGTTGAAACGGGGGCCAGTCTTTCGCTTCTTCCTGGACCCCCCTTCTTCATCGTCCAACTCCTTGGTACATTTAATACAGAGTAGTCCGCCACCAGGTCCGGTGCGGCTGTACGCAGTGACGCTAAACCGGATGTCACATATCTCGCAGTTGGCAAACTGGCCTATCTTTGGAAGGCTAGGTGCGCCATAAAGGTCATCGTCAACATCATCCGAGTCAGAAACATCCGCGCCTTCCCTTTGAGCCATTTTAAACGTTTTGGAGGCTTTGGCTTTGGCGACGGCCTTCTCACGAGCCGCTATCCGGGCCTTCTGGGCCTTGGTCAACGGTGGCGACTCCGGACGCTCTAGAAAATCAGTAGATGACTCCCCTGCCTGCTCCTCTCGGTTGTTTTCAGCTTCCCAGGAGGCCTGAGCTGCATTTCGTCGAGCCTCGGCATCCCTTCGGATCCTGTTGGCATCGATGTTGTGAGACTGGAGATGTCAGTGGATACAATGGACTGAAGTTTGTCTGTGGCGGTGTAGCTTACAGCAAGAAAGTCAGTCAACGCAGAGGTTCTGATTTATGAATTAGCTTGGAGGTTCACAGAGTGGTTGGATCCATACATACGGTCCTTGGATTCGTCGAGAAGGACGGCTGGGGCCACCTGGAGGAGGTGGTGGAGGATTGGACCTGTGTATGTGAGAATGGATTCGTAGTGAGAGGGCAAGTGAAGTTAAATTGGTGAGTTTCACTTACATTATGATAGATCGAAGTAATGCAGGAGCTGAAGTGTTGGGCTTGGTCTTCACTTCTGCCCAAACGCGGCCTTCTTATAATCTTTTGTCAAGAATCAATCAAAGAATGATAATTTGGCTACTTGTGAGACCGCTACGGAAGGCCCAGAATGAAGCCTGAATGTTGACAAAAGTATGCGAAGAGTGCAGGTAGGGGCTATGAAGAGAAGACAAAAAATGAAGCTTTGAAGATTGAGGACACGCGAATATATGGGGGAGAGGTAGAATGATGAAATGTAAGTGAGGGTAATCGTGGAGGGGACTTTTGGAAGGGGCGAGGTACAAAGGTACAAAGGTACAAGCTTCAAAACTGAAAGGCCGAAAGGCTTATCGATAGGCGGGAACGTACCGAGTAGTTTAAGTGGAGTATTTTATTTAATTTTAGCCAATGAGAGGCCACTGTTGCCTAAAATTCAACTGAAAATCAGTAATTTAGGTCACGTGAGACCGCGTCAGGGGCGACCTATTTGGGTTAACGCGTAGGGGGGGAAAAAGGGACGGATGTAGCAAATGTACGAGTTGGTGGTGAGTGGCGATGGGAGGGGATAATGGGAGTGTATTGCCCCGAAACAGACTTATCTCTCTCGTTCTCTCTTCTATTTACTTTCTGTCTTCATCATCAAACCAGTATATATGCATATATAACATTTCCCTTCAAGACTCTTTATACTTGAGCAACCAAGACCAGTGCCATTGAGTACCTGTTCGTGCTCAATTCCGCCTTTGTTGGCTGTCGAGTCAGCATTCGTTACTTCTACCCGTCGCCGCCTGACAAACCTCTTTGGCTGTCTTTGGGCCACTACGAATCCCGTCGTTTCAGTCCCAGAGTGAATCCATCCTGACTTCATCCTTTCTTCAAAAGCAAACTGCCAGCTACGCTTCTTATCGTCGGACCCTCAACCTGGCCTCACCTGGCCGCAATTATAGTACAGACGTCAATTTCCACGACTCTGTTCTTTCCTCAACCACAAAGAGTTTTCAGTTTTCCATCGATCCATTATCGATTGGGCCGCCCATACCATTCGTTATCTTGGCCCAAGACAATTAAGCTTCGGTGAAGGACAAATGTAAGTTAGATACAATCTATACATCCTCTTATCGCCGGAATACCGGTTCCTTATCCACTTCAAGCATCATGATACTGGACTGAGCTGACATCATTCCTCTCCAGCAACTATACGACGTTGAACGAAGTGGTTGGGCGTCAATACAAACATGGTCATTCCCAGTACGCGGCGTCGGACTAGGAGTTCCATAGCAACCGGTTACGATGGTGCTGACGATGAGAACGACATCGATCCACTACAGATGGCCGAATCAGTCGACCGGACGTCCATATCTTCGGCGTCAACCACACATGAGGGCAGTGGTTATTCTACCCCCGCTACAAGCGCTGTCACTACCCCAGCTACAGTGAAAGATGAAGCCTCAATGTAAGTTGCCTACCTTCTCATGGACCAGCCTTATGGGATCAATCGCACAAGCCCTCTCACCACAATGCTAATTAAACGTAGTGGTGGTGGTCCCAAGCGCCGCATCGCCTCATCCCTTGCCAACGAGGTGTCTTCGGCTGCAGCCACTGTGGTTAACCGGGCCAAAGCACTCCGCAATAGCGAATTTGCCCTGAATCCAAGTACCAGCAGAAAGAGGTCCCGCCCAGTGTTGGACAGCGAGGATGATGACGATGAGTACGAAGATAACTCTAGGGATGCTCAGCTTGCGAGAGCATTGCAGAATGAAGAGAATGAGCGACTCGAGCCTCAGACTTCTTTCGAAACGAGTCGACGTGGGCGACCTCTGAGATCGGTTTTGCCCAAGACCGACTATGCAGCTGATCTTTCGGAGGACGACTATGCGTTCCACCCACCCTCGAAGAAGGCCAAACTATCTGACAGAAAGGGCAAAGGACGTGCATTAACGGTTCCGGACTCAGACGAAGTGTCTGAGTTCACCGATCTTTCCTCTTCCGCAGATGAGAATGATTTTCCGGATTTTGGCAATCTTATGGACGATGAAGAAACCAAACGACCCCCGCGCCCTACACAGGCTCGTCGTCGCCCAGACAAGAACGCAGCGCAACGCCGGGGTGCCTTCCAGCAGTCATCTGCTACTGCCATTGAGCCCAACGACGATACTGCTCTTCCCGATACTGTCGACTATGAGGATAGTGATGATGAGTCTGAAATGCCCGATTTTAGCATGATGACACAGGCAGAAAGGAGAGAATACAGGTTAGAGAGCAGAGCTAAGGCAGCACGTAAAAGGTTGGAAAATCATCACCCAGAGCTTTTGGTAATGTGGAAAGAACTTCGAGACCTGCCGAAGATCCCACCCGTCCAAGCTGAACAGCCTGCAAATATATCGAGGGAGTTGAAACCCTTCCAACTGGAAGGTTTGAACTGGATGAAGATGATGGAGAAGACAAAATGGGGTGGAGGATTGTTAGGCGATGAGATGGGCATGGGAAAGACGATCCAGGCTGTCTCATTGATTATGTCTGACTATCCAGCCAAGAATCCTTCGCTTGTTCTTATCCCTCCTGTCGCTCTCATGCAGTGGCAGCAGGAAATCGAGCAGTATACAGATGGCACACTCAAGACATTTGTTTACCACGGCACAAACAGCGCCGCAAAAGGCGTCACAGTTGCCACGCTTCGAAAGTACGATGTAATTTTGATGTCTTATAACAGCTTGGAGTCGTTGTACCGCTTCCAAGAGAAGGGAAGGAAGAGAAAAGATGAGGTCGCATTCCAAAAGAGTCCAGTTCATCAAATTCAATTTCACAGAGTCATTCTAGATGAGGCTCATAACATCAAGGTAAGAAGCTAACAGAACTTACTCTTTTCGCAGTAACTGACTTAAAACGTCTAGCAACGTACGACTGGTAGTGCCAAAGCATGCTTTGCACTTAAAGCCGACCACAAGTGGTGTCTCTCTGGCACCCCTCTTCAGAATCGTATCGGCGAGTTCTTTTCGCTGATTAGGTTTCTTGATGTCCGGCCTTTTGCAAGTTATTTCTGCAAGCAATGTCCCTGCAGCCAGCTTGAGTGGTCAATGGATGAAAGGAACCGCTGCACCAAATGCTCCCACAATGGCATGCAGCACGTTTCGGTTTTCAACCAAGAACTACTCAACCCAATTCAGAAGTACGGCAATTATGGACCGGGCAAGGAGGCGTTTGCCAAACTGCGCCTCCTTACAGACCGCTTCATGCTCCGTCGCGTCAAAACAGACCACTCTGCTGCGATGGAGCTGCCTGCCAAGGAAATCTATGTTGATCGCAAGTTTTTTGGTGACGAGGAAAATGACTTTGCTGGAAGTATTATGAACAGCGGCACGCGCAAATTCGAGACTTATGTTTCGCAAGGTGTGCTTCTGAACAACTACGCCAACATTTTCGGTTTGATCATGCAAATGCGCCAAGTCGCAGACCACCCGGACCTGATTCTCAAGAAGGATGGGGCAGGTGGACAGAACATCTTGTGTTGCTGCATTTGCGATGAGCCGGCTGAAGACGCAGTCAGATCAGTGTGCAAACACGATTTCTGTCGCTCATGTGTGAAGAATTACATTGCATCATCCGAAGAATCTGCAGCAACTCCCGACTGTCCCCGCTGTCATCTCCCTCTCTCCATTGACCTCGAGCAGCCGGAGATGGTACAGGACGAGTCTGCCGTTAAGAAGACAAGCATCATCAACCGAATCAAGATGGAGAACTGGACCAGCTCGTCTAAGATTGAGGCACTGTTGTACGATCTTCACCTCCTGCGTTCCAAAAACTCCTCAACGAAGAGCATCATCTTCTCCGGCTTCACTACAATGCTTCAACTTGTTGAGTGGCGTCTCAGACGCGCAGGAATAACAACGGTCATGTTAGACGGTAGTATGACACCTGCGCAGCGCCAGGCCAGTATCAACGCCTTCATGACGGATCCAACCATCGAGTGCTTCCTCGTCTCTCTGAAGGCCGGTGGTGTCGCGCTCAACCTCACCGAGGCAAGCCACGTCTTCATCGTCGACCCGTGGTGGAACCCGGCTGCAGAGTGGCAGTCTGCAGACCGCTGCCATCGTATTGGACAGTGTCGACCATGTAGCATCACCCGCCTGTGCATTGAGGACAGTGTCGAGAGCCGTATGGTGATGTTGCAGGAGAAGAAGAGCAACATGATCCGCAGCACGATTAACAATGATGAGGCGGCTATGGAGAGCCTGACGGCGGAGGATATGCAGTTTTTGTTCCGCGGTACTTAGCGGTATATGTGTGTATCGGCAGGGGGCTTTGATTATAGGTGTTATTTTGGTGGAGTTCTGGGGGATAGGGAGGCTGGTTGGAGCTCTGATCGGTGGTAGGTGGGATGGACATGACGATCATGATAGCGAGGGATTTTGTATGGATATTGATTTATTTGCCTATTCTACGGAATGGCGGACTGCGGAATATGGGCCTTTCCAACCTACTATGGTTGGTTTTAGTTGCACACTGGTGATCGGTTTTATAGCCTATACCGCAGACTTTAGCGTTGACTATAACTGCGACATGCAGATTCTCATATTTCATGCAATCCCCGCTATGCCTTTTGGCAAGATTGGGAGTATCATTAAGAGATACCCGTGCACATATGTTTTAGGGGGGATCTTCTTTATATGATAAAGCAAAATTGATGTAATATAGGAACAAAAAAAATGCAAAAACATACAACAGTGGGTATTCGCTGGTGGTCACCCACCCAACTACTAATCCACCGATCTCAAGCTTGTGTATGGCAGAGCGGACGGGATGCCCAATTCTCTTGAGTCTATGGTCGTATGTGACTGTTCTTCTCACAATGGTAGCTATGTACTCAAGATAGTAGTTGGATCGACAGCCGTCTGCTCTCTTTGCCCTGCTATATACTAACATCTAGAGCTAGACACACCAAAAAGGGGGGGATATCATAAGGATCCTTATGACTATTTTAGTAGACTATTAATCGATATCTAAACCGTAAGCCCCGTGAACATATCCCGTTCCTCTAAGCTAAACCTCCAAGATCGACGTAAACCCAAACATCTCCTCATTCGCCACGATCGCCTGCCCCTCGCGATCAGTGCTCGCGCTGACATCCTCCCACGCATCCAGCAGCTGCAGCATCTCCCGGCACTTTTGCTTAGCCGAGCCCATCCCGTCCGAGCCCAGCGCGACGCGCACCGCCCACGGGCGCCTCTCCACAATGCCCTCCCGCTTGACGACATCGACAATCCTCGAGGTGGCCTCGCCCAGGTCCCCGGGCATATGCGCCATCGGGTTCGCCGAAAACTTGCCCACAAGCTCAGCGAACAGCTGGCCATAGGCTGGAACGGCGGGC
>JPJZ01000849.1:0-84409 GCA_000750815.1 Pseudogymnoascus sp. VKM F-4516 (FW-969) | reverse complement strand
GGGCCCGCCGCTGCCGAAGCCTGCTTCGCTTTCGTTGCGTGGCTGGCCGAGGTGCGTGGGGAAGCCACCGCACTCGAAGGCGACGCATTGGATGCCTTGGGGACGGAGCTCCCTGTGCAAACCCTCGACGTAGGCGCTCAGCGCCGCCTTCGAGGCTGCGTAGTGCGTCATGAAGGGGAGCGGGGTCCAGGCGGTGCTGGAGGACGTGAAGGCGATTATGCCGTGGCCCTGGTCGCGGAAAAGGGGCGTGATGGCCTGCGTAACGCGCATGTGGCCGAAGAGGTTAACTTGGAACATGTTGGCGATGAATTCATCGCTGGTATGGTCAGCATGTGCGCTGCAGTGGGAGTGGATGACCTACTCTGCTTCTTCGGCGCTTTTCATAGCAGACATGCCGGCGTTGTTCATTAGGACATCAATGTGGCCAAAGATGTCCCAGGCGCGCTTTACCTGAGTCTTAATCTCAGCGGGCCCGGCTGTTATGTCGAGTTCTAGAACCGCAATATTGTCCGACTTGAGATGCCCGAGACGCTCCTCTACCTTGCGGCCTGATGCGACGACTTTGTCCCCGCGCGCGACAATCTTTTCGATGAGGGCACTTCCGATGCCAGAAGTGCTTCCAGTGACGAGCCAAACAAGAGGAGCCATTGTTATTAATAATGTGGGTTGGGTGAAGGTATTAAAGCTGGGGATTATGTGAAGAAGTTGATGGAGTATAATGATAATGATGAATGGAATGAGAGGATGCTTCCAGCTTTATATCTATCTCAGCCATTCTCATATTATACCACGAAGCCTACCCTTGGCTTCGCGATCACAGTAACGGGGTATTTTTGACGGACGACTTTGTGCGTCGCGGTCGAAAATGCAACGATGTCTGAAGTGACTCGGCTGAAGTAACTCTACTGATGCGACTTCGGATGAGAGCGCGGACGAAACCCGGACGAATCTTAGCCACCGTCAACGGAGGACTAACGGACGAATGGACTTTCGTCCCCTCTCACCATGACGGACCAAGCACCACAACAACACGACTCTATACCATGGCGGAACGTCGCGTATCATCCGGCGTCCGCAAAAGGATGAGGAAAGGAACCCAGAGCTGTACCGAGTGTGAGTATCCAGAATGATTTATTAAAGACTTCGTCCGTCGAAGTAACTCATCGACTGCTTTCACGCACTGATCAATACAGGCCGGCGGCGTAAGATCCGATGCAGCTTTCGCCCCGGAGATGACATATGCTCACCATGTTCGAGTCGTGGCTCCCATTGCATTGACCAACAGGCCAGCGATTATGCCGCAGACCACACCCGTACCGAGCAGCCGGACCAGGTATCAAATTCAGGTAGAGAAGAGTTGCGAGATATCAGTGGAACAGACAGCAATGCTCCTATTGTATCCATACTCAACGATGCAGATGTACTGTCTCTCACCTTACATCCTTTACCGCCAAACTAATCGCCTTAGCTGCTCCGGCCGGCGAGTTCAAATGAGATGCAGAGACCTCCCACCTTCTCAAGCGCCCAACGTAAACACCGGGCTTCTCAGCTCACCGAAAGCCAGGCCAAATCTCTGTGCGAACGTCTACGTTCCGCTCTCCCACCCTATGACACTATGATGTCGACTCTGTCCAAGAACAGGGCGTGGTGGGCCAGCTTCCGCCAAAAGACCAGTGCGATCTATCAGGCGCCCATGGTGGGACTTCTTGAGTTTGCAGAACACACCTATACTAGTAGCAATCCAGCCAAACTGGGCTCGCTCGTCACTGCCTACGCTCGCACCGCAGAAGATGCCCACCATCTCTATGCTCTTGTCGACACCCTGGTCATCTCTGAGCTTGCGTATCTGGCTACTACAGAAGGCCTCGAGTGCCTCATACTTTTAGCTAAATGCTACACAGACATTGGACAACCGCAGCGCGCTTGGCTCATGTGGCGTAGAGGAATGGATATCGCACAGCTAATGGTATAGGACCCCCTATTTGTAGTCATCGCTAACATCATAAAGGGCCTCTACCGTGCAGATTCAGCTGCTCATCAAAGGATATGGTGGGCTATCTACCACGGAGACCGCTTCACTAGCATGCTTCTTGGGCTTCCTCACGGGTTTAACGACGTCTACTACGGTGATGTGGACGTGAAGTCAGAGCATACATTTATTCTTCGGTGTGCTATCATCGCAGGCAAGACGATAGACCGAAATATTGCACTGGCCAAGCCCTCTTTTGCAAAGACCATGGATCTGGATGAGCAGATGGACGCCATCAGCGCCTTTATGCCACAAGAGTGGTGGAGCATCCCAGATGAGCTGCCCAACCCTGGTCCAGAGCTCGATAATTTGACCGAGCGGCTGCTGGTGCAGTTCTTCTTCTTCCACGTTAAGCTCTATCTCCACCTACCGTTCATAGCGAAATCAACACATCCCCCCTACGACATCTGCAGACTAGCGTGCATAGAGTCTTCTCGCCGGATGCTGAGGGTCTTCCTCATTCTCCGTACGGAGATCCAAGGAGCGAGTATCTTCGAATGCAAGACAAGTGATTTTGTCGCCTTCACGGCAGCTGTTGCTCTGCTCGTCGGGCTCTCCGAAATGCATGGTCTACGAGACGCCAAGGAGGACTGGCGCCTGATTGCGTCCGCGGAGGCTATTTTCCAGAGGGAGGCGACGGAGAATGGATGCAGGATTGCATCTCAGTGCCAGAAGGCGATCAGGATGCTCTCGAGTGCTCATGAAGATTTAGGCGTGGAATCACACGAGATTCGAATCCCGTACTTTGGTACTGTACTGCAAGGGCGAGCAAAACAATCTGCCCAGATCAGTCGGGACCAGCAGCCTCCCCCCTGGGCTCCACTAGTCCCGACTTCTGAGTCTATGGCGGAAGACCAGGGTGTCTGGCCAGACTCGTTGGAAATTGAATATATGGGTTATGATTTAAGTAGTCCTATTGGGAGCATGCAGTTCATGGACAATTTTGATGATGAACTATCTCTTTGGTTCGACCCAACGGTAATGGGTATCAATTAGGTTAGAAACGAACAAGCCTAAAAGTATTTCTAAACCTGGTTTCGGTGGTGATATAGCAGGACAAAGAGAGGCAGACGGCCGTCGATTCAACTTCCAACTACTCATCGTGAGGCATAAAAAAACGTTACCATCCCCACCGAAAGCCGATACACAACATTTAGCGTTTCGGGCCAGGTCCTCAAACAATTAATCATTAGCGATACTCATGAAAGAGTTACTGTTGTCTCCTGACGACGACAGCATAATGGGTCGGAGCGGTAACTTCTCCAGGTTGTGGAAAAGCAGGCTTTTAGAAGAAGTAAGCTCGAGTGTAGTGCCCAAAGAGCAGAGTTTTTCCTCTCCCGATATATTATAATACAGAAATCCGAAGAATCTCTCCGAAATCTTGACCTATTCTTAGGCCGGACTGGTATGGATAAAGATTATCCCCCCGGTGAATCATTGTTACAGATCTCCAAATTTCTCCATACCGGCGCTACTTGCCAGCCACAGGCCTCCCCATTCGTATATCCCAAAGAACAGAGCACTTTTCGAAGCCGCATGTAGACTGCCAACGGTGCCACCCTTGAAGAAACCTCTGATACCGTTTAGCTTCACTATTTCCCTTGCAATAGTCATGGCACTCTTTTTCTGCACTTCGCCGATATTAAGAACAATCCTTGTGTTCCAAACATCTACTGGTGTTAACACAGCTGCTGCAAGTCCACCTGAAATAGCTCCACTAACGCCAGCTATAGCGGCTGCCTCGAAGTGATTATTGTATATACTCTGACTATCCATTCTTCTTGATGATTTGTTACGAACGCGGTTGCGAAGGATGTCTTTGGAAAATTCAAACATAGGGAAAAACAGTGCACTGTATGGTAATGTATGCGCAACGACGGTCCAATAACCAGTCCACAGCTGCTGCGGCCGTGCAAGCTTTCTTACCGCGCTTAAGAGGGCTGTGGATGATGCAATATGAGCATTCTTAGACTTCTGGACCAACTGCGCATTCTTTTTGAGCACTACCGCTGGAGTCTCAATCAAACATGCGGTCATGTCGGCGACGGAAGAGGCGACAAGACAAATGACTGGATCTGGCACAACCAGAGATTTGCCACTCTGACGCTGGTTTATATGCCGGAGATCACTCTTCAGCCGTTCGTAGGTAACAAGAAAGAGGCAAGCTTGTTGATGTTAGATTGAAGACTTCATTCCGAGGCAGACTTACATGCTGGTAGGCCGGTTAATAGGGTCACCCCCACGCCCTGATATAGTCCTCGCAAGAGAGTATTCGAACTGCTGGCATACTTATATAAACTTCGATTAGGATATGTTGAATCTTGTGATTGCAGGCGAGTTGTGAGAGTGTCGAGGGGATATAGGGTCAAATCGGCGGCAACCGTGGCAATAGCTCCTGCCTTTGAAGCATTTTAATTAAGTGGTCGCAGCTATTATTGCTGACTCGACTTACGATGAATACATCGGTCATTTTATAGCTTAGCTGCTAGAGCATTGAATGCAGGTGTGTACTAAATGGCCTAACTACTTATCTGCGCTGAAAACTTAGAGTATATATTTGGGACCTTAATTTCAGCCTGAGGCATATTATTCCACAAACTGAGACCAGAAGTCCTGCACAAAATATCCTCACTTCTTTACTAGGTTAATGTGATCCTATTTAGACGGTGCCTTATGTCCCATTATAGTAGGAAGTAAATCCTTTAAAAAGGGTAGATAGTGTTGTAAAAACCAAGTAGTTTCTTGGGATCGGTGGATTAGTAGTTAGGTGGGTGGGGTGACCGACCACCAGCGAACACTGGAATCTAAGATCCTTGCCACCTTAAAGGTGTGATCTTGGGGGTAAGCAGAGTGAGCAGGTGAGGCGAAGGAACCTTTTTATGTCCACTTACCAGTCAATTTCATTCAGTGGACCTACCTCTGCAACACTCAAAGTAATCATTTCTGAAGAGCCGAAGGGAGAAGGGACCTATGTACGGCCACGTCTCTATCACTGTAGTACAAACACTCTCCCACGTCGACAAATTCTCTGAAGAAGAGGACAACAAAGATGAAAACACCTGGTCTCCATTACAAGTTGCGGCAGCAAAAGGAGACGCAGCCTTAGTTTCGCAGCTTCTCAGTGAAGGCACAAGCCCTAACGAACCTCCCAGAGGCTGGTATGGAAAGTCTGCACTGCAAGCAGCTGCTGTAGCTGGCCACTTATCTGTCATACAATTGCTATTAGACGCTGGAGCTGAAGTTGATGCTCCAGGTGGGAACAATGGCGGGCATACGGCACTGACCTTGGCTGCAGGACAAGGACACATCAGTGTCGTAGATACGCTGCTCGCCAGCGGCGCAGATGTTAATACCTCGCCACATCGCTACTGCGGGAGAACACCGCTTCAAGCTGCAGCTGAAGGAGGACACTTAGCCATGGTTAGGAAACTCTTAGATGCTGGAGCCATTGTCAATGCAGAGCCTGCACACAATCATGGCAGGACAGCACTTCAGGCCGCTGCAGAGAACGGATATCTTGAGCTTGTCACCCTTTTGCTAGCACGTGGTGCTGATGTTAACACACCAATCAAGAGATACAAGGGCGTGACAGCTCTACAGGGTGCTGCTTTGGGTAATCATATAGAGGTCCTTGAAGTGTTGCTGGCTGCTGGTGCTGATGTCAATGCTGGAGGGAGTTACTTCAATGGCAACACAGCGCTTAATTCTGCTTCTGGGGCAGGGAATGTGAGAATTGTAAAGAGATTGCTTGAAGCTGGTGCAGATATGAGCATCACTTCTGGTAACAAGCATTGGAACGCGCTGCAGAATGCCAATTCCAATGGACATGCTGAGGTAGTTATATTGTTGAAAGACGCTGGAAACCAGGCACAAATCAAATAACGATAATATTGTTTCCCAGTCATAGCGTTGAATATAAGCCCCTTGTTACCTTACGGGGTTAGGTAATATAAGAATATCTCAACGATATCTCAGTTAATCCTTAGTCTCTCCAACAGCAAGCGCATGACATAGTTCTTCTCGCCAACGATCCCCTCGATCCTCTGAATCTCAGCATTAATAGCGCCTTGCAGTTTCTCAAGCACCCCGTTCACGTATTCCAGACTGCCTGCCTCCCGCAGAATTCCAAGAACCAAACGCTTCATCTCCGCAGACATACCATTGCCATTGTGCCTGCGCTCCTGCATAATAGCTTCGAGTCGGTGCTTTTGTTTCGGCTCGATCTGCAACGCGTGAATCAGCAGCAACGTGAACCTTCCTTTGTCGAGATCCTCGCAGAATCCCTTTGCGGCAGCGTAATCGGCAGAAACGACGTTATTATAATCATCGCGGATTTGGAAGTACCGACCAAAGAGGGTCATCAACGGGCTAAGGTCTAGCTGGGTGTTGCATCGGCCCTCAGCCTCCATCAGTCCACCTGCGAGGTTGAACAGTCCGCCGATTTTATGATCAACCATGTCGATATATTCAGCCGCAGTCGGGCATATAACTTGCCGCGTCCAGTACAAGTCCATGCTTTTACCGACGTGTAAACGACGCATTTGGGCATTGTAGATGACAGTACATTGCGGATGTTGCAGCTTCTGAAGCTCGTTTAGTGATTCAACGAGGAGGAAATTGGCCGAGTTGATTGTCTGAGCTTCACCGAATAGGAGGTGGGTTGCTGGACTTCCACGATGGAGGACAGATTTGTCTTGGATATCGTCGAGCCTAAATGAAAAGCAAAATTAACACGATTATCCACAGACGCAGTTTAGGCTGTATAGCATCCACCTACATAAGCGAACTGCTGTGAAGGTAGTCGACAATATTGCGGATTGATGATAGGGACGTTTCTGGAACGTCCAGCCAAATATGCAAAGCTTCAATGGCGGCATGGCGGACGCCTTTTGCTCCCACAGCGCGGAGATATTCATAGGGTTCCAGCACAGTCTATTCCAAGTTAGATCAAAATCTAAAGTCTCTTTTCGGGTCTTCTGTACCTGAGCTGGAATTTCTCGTGCAGTTATATCTGTAAATGGTGCAGTCATATCTGTAAAGGAACGGCCCTTCTCATCATTACAGATTGAGGATTGATAGCCACTATCAATACTTTGAGACAAGATATTACTCTGCTCTTGTTGTTCTGATAATATCTTACTAGCCCCGTCGGGTCTACCATGTGTCTGTGTTTCGTTTTCAGGTGTCGTGTTGTTGTCCAGGTTAGAACCGGAATGGTTCAATCCACCTCCATGTCCACTTGAAAAAACAGGAGCGGACTCCAAGTTTTCAGGTCGGTTATAGCGACTTGCATAAGTGGACCAGTAATGGGTCCCAGACGAGATAAAAGCAGCTGAATCCATCCAAGCCTTCACTTGCTGCGATAAGTTTGGGTGAGTGTTTTCGTACAACTCTCTGGCGGCTAAATACTCCCTTTCCAAAGCTTTAATCTTATTCGCAAGCAGCTCTTTCGCTCTCACCTTATCAACGCCATGCTCTCTCATCAACACCCATACCGAGTTTGTTACCCCGTTTTGGCCACCTGAGTTTACATACTCCGTGTACGCCTTATCATAACTATAGTAGTCGTTTGATAAGGCGACGGACATCATGACGGGGCGTATAATATGCTCTACAGCTCGTTTCTCCTCTGCGGAGATTTTTACGCCCGCTCCAAAGGCGCCGATTTCGTGTGTCGTCCTTATTTTTGTTAGCTAGACAACAAGGATGTGAGGAATACAATGTACTTCAAAGCTGTATCTGCCCAGCGGTACGATATCCACTCATCCAAGGACTGAAACTCATTTCCCTTACGTGCCCCGCCGTGTAGTTCCTGCCGTTGTAGCCATCGGTCAAAGATGTCGAGGCTAATGTCTCTATCAAACGCTATAGCTTGTAAAAACAATCTAGCTGCTATTTGCTTCTTTGCACGGTCTCCTGTAACTGTAATTGTTGGAGAGAAGTTTGCTTCTATCCTATACAAATCGGCGACAGCGTGATTGGGAGTTTCCGCCTACTCTCAAGTCAGCTATGAGCTATAGATAATAATAGAACTCCGGGTCTACCTCAGCAGGGGTGCCAACGAGACCAGTATCGTCTGAAATATAAGCTTTCTCCGACAAGACAGTAGGGTATGGTCTCACCGTCATGGATCAGGCCAAGGTCCTGCATGCGTGTAACGAGATCTATCCGCTCCGGGAGGCACTCAGGGTACCAAAACGACACTCCATGTCCGCGGGGATCATAGACACCTTTCGTAACGTCTGCCTCTCTTACAAGCCGATTGTATTCCTCAAATAGGTCAAAAGATGCAGCAACGGCAATGCCTTCGTAGTTACTTTTTCGGAGTGGGAGACTAGTAAAGCAGCCACTGGCTGCAATAGCAGAGGGATCAACAGGTTGAGAGAGTGTGGATGCCATAATGGGATGAGAATGAAGTTGTGGATTTAGAAATCGCTCGATAACAAAAAAAAGGAAGGGAAGAATATTAATGAAAGGAAATAATGCATGCAAATGCAGACTTTTACCGCGTGATAAACAAATGAGGTCTAAAAACTTGTTTTTTGGCCCTAAGAGGACACTCTATGCATATATGCATGCAATGTCTCACTTTGATTCTTCAGCTGGTAAGATTGAGCTTATAACAAATGCAGAAGCGAATGGCGACAGGAAGAGGCGGTGACGACAGGAAGCGACGAGCTGCAGCATGTAGCTAATGGTGACAACAAATTTCGGCCACACAGAAGCGAACTGTCGTAGTTGGGCCGGTTACATGCTTGAAATTCTCAGTTTCATTTTCGCGCACCTCCCATCCTCTCCATAGGTATGAGAATTTTACTAAGTGATCATGATCGTAAATTTAGTACGTGCGCGTGTCTATAATAAAGAAATTCTTATCTACTGGAGTAATCTCACTGTCCTGCCCTTCCGCCACCCAGCAGCCTGACAGCATCCCCTCTACCCTCCTCCACAATCGCACCCGCCCCCTTCACCTCCCCTACCAACCCGACAGCAGTCCCCGCGTACGTCGTGGCCCTCCCCTGAATCCCCCACGCCTTATCCCCCTCCTCCATCGCCTTCGAATACCTCTTCACATTCTCCTCCACCCCGACCGTCTCCCTCTCCTCATAACTCCGGTTCACAACGCCCCTTCCATTATACCCCTCTGGCCAAGTCTTCGACCCCCTCAACGTATCATACAATCGCGTCCTCACCGTATTCACCCCCCCATCCGACGCCACCAGCACCGCTTCCTGGTACCCACGGGTGATCTTCGCCTCGGGGCAGGCAAGGAAGCGGGTCCCCAGTGCCACACCTTCTGCACCAAGCATCATCGCCGCAGCGACACCGCGGCCGTCCGCTACGCCCCCAGCGGCGATGACGGGGATATCGAACCCTCCCGCGCGAAGCGCATCTTTCGTCTCAGGAACGAGCGAAATGATCGACGCCGAGGCCCCGAGGCCGTGTCCACCCGCATCAGCGCCCTGGAGAACGAGCACATCGGGTTGGCAGAGTTTTGTGTAAGAGAGAGCCTGGGCTTTTGTCCCGACCTGGAGCCAGATCTTGGGTGGGGTGGGGAGGGAGCGGAGGCTCTTGGTCCAAGCGGCGATGGTGTCGGGGGAGGCGGCGGGGAAGAGCCACACTGCGGCGGGAACTTGGTGAGGGGGGAGGCTAGCGAGGAGGTCGACGGTTTCGGTTGGAGAGGGGTCGGTGATTAGGAGGAAGCCGATGCCAAAGGGGGCTGGGCCGGAAGAAGGTGGGGACGTGAAGAGGGCGTTGGTCTCATCTATGAGGGACTTGATGGAGGCGATGGTGGTGTCGGTTCCAGGGATACCGGCGCCGATGAAACCGAGACCGCCGGAGAGGGTGATGGCGTGGACGAGGGCGGGGGAGGAGATTAGGCGCATGGGGGCGCCCACGATGAGGGGGGAGGTGGTACCGGGGTATTGCTGGGCCAGGGTTTTGGCGGCGGAGCTGGCCGGTTTGGAATCCATTATGCTAGCTGAGATGCCTTTTGATTTTGTTTTTGAACTTCCTGTTGGTTTGTCTGAAATGGCGCGGGGTCCTATCTTATCACATTCACACCAAGCTGGTAGGTTCAAAAAGAGAAATCTGGGTTAGATTGATGAGAGGATATATGACGGAGATAATATATAGTAGGGAGTTATTCCATATGAACAATCGACAACATCGACGACCTACCATGCATTTATATGTAAGAGTCACCCCTCGGACGGATCCCGAGAGGTTTACCTACCCCACTAGCTTTGACATCATATACCGGACCTCGGAAGGAGCCACGCCCTTGCCAAGACATGCTACTGCCAAGATCCAAAAATAGACAAGCGTTCCCGCAGAGCCGCGCCATCAGACATAGGCCATCGAAAGGTAAATTTCCATGTCGAGGGCTATTTCGATACGACCTGCAATAGCTTCCTTGGCATCCATCTTCACTTGTACCACTACTCATTTCAATTTGCCCTCATCCCCTCTTTTTATATCCCTTATATAATATAGCCATAAGTGCCATATCCGGGCAGTGCCCCTCTGACCCAGCGGAATTTCTTGGAAGAACTCTTGGAGAAAGAACGACCACATTTAGACGATAAACCGATATATATATAACCATGAACGCACCGGACAGGTTAGTGGCATCCCTTCCGTTGCTCCTTGCTTTGGTTGCGGTCCTCTGGAGCGTGTGGATTTTCTGGAACGTGGGAAACGACATCGTGGCGAGGAACTCGAGGGCGTAGATGGGCGCGGGGCGACAACTTCGAATGCCGACTGGTCCTGATACAAGATGGGAGGGCTCGACAAGAAAAATAGAGATGACAGGGTGTGGTATCCGGCCTCGAGAGCTTATGGCGCAAGAAGCAGAGAAGGAGGTGCGTCTGGCTATCGTCAGCATGGTACTGGGAAATGGCATGCGACATACAAAGAAACTCCTTCATCCCGGGCCGTATGAAAGATAAAAATATGCATAGCGATGCCTCTGGAATAATATATGCTGGCGATGGGAGATCTGTGGAGTGTGGAGGCGACCGCGCAGAGGTGTAAGCCAGGAGATACCACAATACTCCAAACACCTTTCTATGTGCAAAACAAAATCGGCATATCATCCCCACCAACTCTATAAACCATCCATCGCAACTCTATCTTCGAACATAACCCACCCGTCTACGTCCTAATTATACGCCCTCTCACTCTTAAAAAACGGTCAAAAGCCAGCAGGGACAGCGCAACTATGGCATACTCTTCTTACAGCGAAGCTGTGATATCGCAAACAGCACACCTAATCCACGTGCCCAACCGCCTTGAGATCCAGCTTGCAAACCAGAAATCGTCGTATAACCGCCCACGCAACACGATGGACGGTTTCAACCCTGACAGCCACCTCCTGGACCGCTTCGAGCACGTGCAACGTGTGGGAACGGAAGTTAACATCACTGACAGATTCGAACTCTTCCTCTTGGGTGATGGAGAGAAGAAGATCACTGAAGCTGTTGATACTCGTAAGTTTATCTGGATACAGCTACAAACATGTGAATCAGAGCTAATGCGATGGAATAGGCACCCCGAACTCATCTATCTTTACCATCTTGAAGGAAGACCACACGCTGGCGAACCTCCTGCGTGCCCACCTGCTCAAAGACCCTCATGTCACCTTCGCTGGTTACAGAGGTAATGAACTCCCCCATGTATTCCACCACATAGCAAACAACACCCAACTAACGAATCCCCAGTTCCCCACCCCCTCTTTGCCACCATCGAGCTCCGCGTCCAGACTGATGGCACCCTCACCCCCAAAGAAGCCGTCATCGCAGTCTCAAAGTCCCTCGTGGCCGAGCTCGCCCAGCTGAGCCGTGAATTCACCAAGGAATTCGAGCTGCGCAAGATGGTGACGGGCGCTGCTGCTGACACGAACCAAGGCCAACAGTAGATTCAGTTTGCTGTACTGGCATGGAATCCAAGGAAAATGGGCTACTGCTGGGTACTGGGGTTTATGCATAGCGGGCGCTGGGAGTTTTACGGGTGGGAGGTCGGGTTTGGCGTGGTACCGGGCGACTTTGATACGTTACTGTAGGAGAGCATCAATACAGCAATATCTCCAGCACTTTACCTGCCTTTATTAATGTTGTGTGACTATGCTATGTACGTGAATGACGATCCCAATTCGGAAAGTCGACAGATAGAGGCACTGCCGCATAATAGTAGTCGGTTCGAGAAACTGTTGTTTTGGTAGCCATGGCTTTACTGTTCGTAACCACAACAGCTACAAACAGCAGCAGCACGCATAAGGCGATTAGGGCCACAATCTACGGCAGCCACCCACAGCAGTTATAGGCCCCGCAGCTATAAGCAAAATTATCACAAGCACAGGCATAACCCAAAAGTAGAAGATCATTTTATCCATTGGTCTATCTGCTACACAGCCTGATACCCACCAAGGCGATCTATGGCGCAGAAGCTAACGGTCCCTCTCCTCCTGGAATCAGCTGTAAGCTGTTAGCTGGAGCTCACGAAAGGGGAAGGGAGCGTTGAAAAGAGCGGGAGAAAGGGTGCAAACAAACCATGCAAATATTGTTCCCGTTCAGCAAAATCTTCTCCATCTTCGTTGTTGCGCCAGTGTAGTCACTGGGGTTGGTTAGTTTTAGCCTAGGTAATTGGGCGTGAGGTGTGTTTTACAATTCCGTCACATCCTCCAGCACCATGTTTACATAGTCATCAAAACCGGTGAGGGTGCCCGTGAATTCTGCAGCCAGTTAGTATGCACACAGTGTTTCCAAGTTCATTGGATTATAAATACCTTTGTCGGTCTTCATGACAACCCAGATCTTACTCCCGACACAGCGATCGATGAGTTCTATCTTTGTTAGCTCGCTGCACAATCTCGCGAACAAAGAAGGCCAGGAGAAAGCAAATTGCAAGCACATACCAAGCGGGAGTAATTGCGTCGTCGTCATAGTGGCTGACGGCGGGCTGAGCAGCAGCGGCTTCCTTGATTTGCTGTGGGAGGGCTGGGTGCGAATTCAGAGGTCCGCTGGCGTAATCGTCGGCGTCGGTATGGTACGTATGGTACGGATGCTTGGGATCAGCGTAGGGGTGACCTCGAATCTTAGCTTCAGCTTTTTGCTGCTTGCGATACTCGTGGTGCAGCCCTGTGTGAGGGTTAGTGAGGTTTTCACAGTGCTGATTGAGCTGATCGAGCAGGTTGAGCTTGGTGTGCTTGAGCGGCGGCGTAACGGGGGGTAGTAAGCACTGGGCTTTGGATAGGGGACGCCGTTGATGAGGATTGCTTTTTGGAGGGGGCTCTTCTTACGAAGCTTCTTCTTCTTGCCGTTGCGCTTGACCTCTGTGGAATGTTAGCGGGGCTTTGCTTGACTAAAATGTGACCGTAGATTTGAGGGACAGCGGAAGGAAAGAGACAAAGAACGGAAGAACAAAAACTGGAGTGAAGGGAAGAAGCTGACTCTCTTGCTTCGCGACCTGGTAGTAGTACGGGCCTCCTGACATGTTGAACAGGTCCCTAAAATGGGCCTCGATGTCAAACCCAATGGATTTCAATTTCCACTTGAGGCGCTCCTTGAAGGTAGGAGCAGGGGTTTGAGTATAACCCATACCGAAGCTCATGATGAAAATGAATGAATGAATGAAAGGTCTGATTTGCAATAGGAATCTTGGTGAAGAGAAAGGGGCCCCCGAATGAACAGCACAGCACGTGATATGTGCAAAGTGAAGGGTGGTGAGAGAGAGAGTGGACGAAGAAGTGAAAAGAACTTACAGTTTGTGGACAAAATATAGTCGAGTGAATTCAAGAGTGCAGCCGCTTAGTCGTGGTGTCGGCCTAGCGATATCGTTTTGGGTTGTTGGCGGAGACAGTCAGTGAAATTGTGTTTATGGGATGGTGATGTTCAGTTTTGGTGTTGTCGAGAACGGAACAACTCCAGCACCAAGACAAATTCGGCGCTAGTAGACAGACAGCCAAACAGACAGTGAACGTTGAATTAAGTCCTGGTCCGTGCGTTTGATGTAGTATTTAGAGACGGTTCAATCTACAACTGTTATCGCCGTCATCTTTGATTCATGTTATATGTAGACTATATTTCCATGCCTCCCTCGTTTATTAATCCCTAGTATTGATATACACCTTAAATTGCACGTGAATCCTATTCTCGCCCGTGGGCTTGTTCATTGCTGGAGAAGCTAGAAAGAAGCTATGGTGCAAGCTACACTTCACGCGCTGTGATAGCCACTCATTTGCCACTGATACGCGAAATCCGACGCGGGCAGGGGACCAAGCTGTCCCATGAGTTGTAGGGATCCCATCAACCCCCTCTTGTCAATACGACACTCCACGACATGCGCCTTTGCTATCATGGGGTATCACCACCGAGCAGGCTCCTCTCAAAATCACATACCTCGATGAGCAGCTTTACAGGCACTACTAGCCTTGCGAACGATGCGATGCGCTCTCTGGCTGCGCTGAGGACAAAGCCGCCGTGGGTGCTCCCCTCTTCTAAGCAAGCATATGAGAAGCTAACGTACATTTAAACAGATCCACCATTCCATCTTCACGACCACAAAGTTTGGGGCGATTATGGAGCCCAGCCCAGGGTATCGTGTTTGGGAATGGCGAAACTGGGCTGCGAGGGAGCGCCCCGAGAGCCTACAGTACGACGACATTATCTACGCTAGAAACTTCGACGTCTACGATTGAGAATACATATACCTTGTCAAGTAAAGAAGCAGACCAGGGAATAGCGTCTGGCCAGAGCAGCGCCAGCAGTTGGGCCCCGTCAGTCCATAACACGGAGAGTTTGCAGACAGACCACTCTCAAATCAAAAACTCCCAGCAACCAGAGCCTGTTGCGCAAGAGCCAAAACTGGATGAGAAGGCCGAAGTCCATACTCCACTCTCATTTGTGGTTCCGGCCCACGTCCTCCAGAAAGCCAAAGACGCAGCCCCAGATACCCCCGATTCGTTTTGGACACACAGACTATACACTGGCCCCGAGGACTCAAAAGTCAAAGTTCATTATTGCAAGTCCCGACACACCACCGAGCAAGTGCTTCAGAAACACTTTTTAGGCAAGCCCATTCTCGGCTTTGACATCGAGTGGAAAATCGATGCGACTCGGCACTCCTCTCCAAAGAAGAACGTCTCCCTAATACAGCTCGCTTGCGAGGATCGTATCATCCTAAGCCACCTCGCACTCTTCCCCAAAGATGGTATCGACGATCTGGTTGCCCCCACACTCAGGGCAATCCTCGAGGATCCCGAGGTTTCCAAATGCGGCGTCGCTATCAAGGCAGACTGCACACGCGTACGGAAATTCCTCGGTGTTGACACGCGCGGCATCTTTGAGTTAAGCCACCTGCATCGCCTGATTGAAGGCTCCGCTGCACGGGATTCCACTCTCATCAACAAGAGGCTTGTGTCGCTCACGTCGCAAGCATCCGAGCATCTCGACCTTCCAATTTTCAAGGGCGAGGTCCGCGGGAGCGATTGGAGTGAGCCTTTGAGCATGGAGCAGATCTTGTACGCAGCTAGTGATGCTTATGCGGGGTTCATATTATACGATGTCCTTGAGGCGAAACGGAAGGCTCTGCGCCCGACACCACCGCGGCCGTACCACGCCGAACTCAACCTCCCCATCCGCCTTGCATCAGGCGTAGAACTCATCACCGCTGATGACTCCCTTGATGACGCTACTGCTGCACTCGAGCCGCGCAAGACGTCACCCTCTGCGCCACAAGACCCCTCCCTCTCTATCCCCCTAGAAACCGATGAGGAATCAACCTCGCCACCTCCTGCCCAAACCTCTAAGCGCCCTGCCAAGAAGGCTGAACGGCCCGCAGACCCTCGCGTTGACGCCGCTGCTGCCTTTGCAGTCGCCTACCGAGCTGCGTATCCGTCTAGCACTGCAGCACCTGCAGCTTTGCGCGCCTATCACATCTGGTCATCGCATGAAGACCTGTCGGTCGCAGAGATTGCAGGGTTGCTGCGGGATCCGCCGCTAAAGATAGGAACTGTGAGGGGGTATATCCTCGAGGCGCTGCGTTTAGAGGGTCGGGGGGTTCTAGGAAGCGGCGCAGGACTCCGAGGGGAGAGGGGCTTATGGATCAGGGGGAAAGAAGACAGGGTGAGAGAGTTGTTGGAGGGAGTGGAAGGTGATACTAGTGGATGGAGGTGGAGGGGACTATGGAGGATAGTTGGCGGAGACAAGAAAGGCAACTAGGAGACGTGAATACCGTCTCCTGGGTTGACATGAATGGGACGAAGTACATGATTTGTGCATGCAATGGCGTTTATAGGTATTGATGGGTTTGAAGCATGGCACTGGTTGGATCAATAACCAAATCACATAGCTAGGATAGACGGACGGCGGCGCCGCTCAAAATAAATACGAGATAAATAAAGCGATAGATCTATTACACCATTTACTCCAACCTATGCACATCCAGTCCACCAACTACCGGGTATCATCCCCCCGTCTCAACGCCTATGACTTCTCCAACCTCGCTGGTGCATTAATCTGCACCCTTCTATCCTCACCAGCACTCACAATACCAACGGTCTGGTCCCACACAACACCAAACACCTTCTCGCCCTCTCCACCAACCTTGCTCTTCCCCGCACCATCACGACCAACCACAAACACCGCCTCGCCAACCCGTCCACCCTCCTCAAGATTTCCTTCTCTCGAAGACCTCACATCCCACACCCTAACCGTCCCATCATGCGCACCACTGACCAAACCAAACGCACTTCCTGGATCCCTAGCCAGACTCGCAATCTTATTCTTGTGCCCACGCAGCGTCATCACCACACCTCCAGCCCGCGGATCAATAAGCGTAATGTGCCGCGCGGCCGAGCCGACCGCCACGACATGTCCGCTTCCACCAGGCGCGAGGGTAGTCAAGCACAGCAGCGCGTGTCCGGTCGCGCGCGTATCGACCACGTTTCCGGTCGCAAGATCGAGCGTCTTGAGAGTATGGTCCAGCGAGGTGGAGTACGCAGCCGTGGCATCATCGGGGTGGAACACAACGCCGGTAGCAGGCTGGGTGTGCACAGCCATCATGCTTGTAGCGCCGCGCGCGGGAACGTCGACAGCGGCGTTCATTTTCCTCCTCTTGGCGGAGGGTGCGGAGCCGGGGAGAAGCTCGGATGGGGCTGCGGGGGCGGACTTGTTGGGGGTCCAGAGACCGATGGAGCCGTCTGCTGAGGCGGAGAGGATGCGGTTGGAAGGGGTGTGCGCGGCGAGGGAGTCGATGGGGAGGGTGTGGCCGTACAGCGCGAGGGTGGGGGTTAGCTTGCCCTGCTCGTCGGGGCCGGCGGCGTCGGCGTAGGACCAGATGCGGACTGTGCGGTCGAGGCCGGCGGAGGCGATGGTGGTGGGGGAGAGGAACTTGGCGGCTTTGATGGAGGAGGTGTGGCCGCCGTTTGAGGCGCCGGGGGAGGTGGCGATGACGGTGCCGGAGGGGGACCACATGCGGAGGAGGCCATCGTAGGAGCCGGAGAGGATGCGCGGGTCCTTCTCGTAGGCGGAGGAGTGGGGAGAGGTCGCGGAGAGGACGTCAACGGCTGCGACCCAGTCGTCGTGCTCGAAGGCTGCGGTGAAGGTGGGGGGAATGCTGGAGCGGAGGAATTGCAGCGTCAAGGTTGTTTCGGCTGAGAGACCAGCGGAGACGAGGTACTCGGCGAGAGTGGTGCGTAGGAATGTGCCGTTGATGAGGATGTCGAATGGGGTGGGGGTGGGGAGATCGAGCATAGCGGGGGAGTTGAGGATTTGGGAGAGGTTGTAACGACGGATGTCTGTGAGAAGTTAGCACGGCTTAGAGAGGCATATAAATGCAAGATTTCTTACCAGTAGGGACGAGGAGGACTCTCTTAGACTCCTCGAGCTCGAATTCCTTCTCCTCGGTGACAAAGTGGACTTGCACCTGTCCACCAGACCTCGTCACCTCCTCTCCATTCTGCGCTTCTTGGTCGGCCATGGCTCAATATTCCGTATCCTGGTCGGATATTGGTGGAATCTTTCTATATGCTCAGCGGTGAGCCGAAGATTGAAATCTTAATTGACGAACTGCGAACTTGCGATGCTGTTGATAGGATCAGACTCAATACTGAAAATGGCCCTGCAACTTTTCAAAATTTTCCGGGCGACTAGGCGGACCTTAACTGCAGTTGTTGTGTCAGCCTCGCATGCAAGGCTGCGGTATCACCACAGCCCATTATTTTCAGCCCATCTCGTTATTATTTCAATGATTAATTATAAATCGATAAATCATTGTTTGTACATGCTTGACTACGATAATTTATGGTATATTTATATATGTAATTTCTAAGTTCGATCCTAGAGTGTATATATGTGAGACAGAGAAAATGCTAGCAATCAAAGGCAGGCTATGCAAAACAAACGCATTCTAGAAGGAGACCATAACCAAGAAAAAGAAGCAAAATGTGGTACAGGATCCGTGAAGATGGCAATCTACATCCACATAATCTTCTAAGTGTAACCTCCGATATACTTCAATCTCACACCCCTCCCCTTCCGTCACAGAATTTCGGTACAGGGACTGCCTTGTCACCGCCAGCCCAGTTTACAATTGTCATCCCCGTGGTATACACCATTACGATCGCGCCACAGACGCAGAGGAAAATATCGGATAGCTTCCTGAAGCGAGTCGAGGCAACGGCGCGGTAATGGAGCATAGGCTGCTGGCTGTTAGAATTATGATCAGGTGATGGGATAGGATGAGGGAACATACAGGATAAATATATACAAGTGGCACGCAAGCAAAGCTTCCGACGATGGCCACGAACTTGTCTAAATCAGCCGCGCCGCCCCATGCAATGGCAGCGCAGAGCATCACAACGAAAAAGCGAAAGATGTTCTTTTGCCACTTGATGTATGGGTTGTACTTTCCGCTCCTCGTGAAAAGCTCGGTTTCGGTGATGCGGATAGCTGGGAAGATCTGGAGGGGCGTTGACAGCATAATAGCAACGCTGTACATGAACTGCACCGCATTGACAAACTTATCATCCTGCGGCATGTTGAGGATGACAACAGTTTCGGTCTTGGAGCCGAATGCAGCATACGATAGCGCACCCATGGACAGGAAGATGGTGGTAATGATAATCATGACCACGCCCAAGACGCGGGGGAACTTCGTGGGCTCGCGCATCGATTCTTGGATGGGAATGATGAGGCCAATCCCTTCGAATGTGAAGATGGCCGTCCCGATGAAGAGAGTCCAGTCATTCGGATTGAAGTTGACGATATCAGCGACTCCCTGTGTGGCAATAGTGAGTATATCAAAGTAATATAGATAGGCCAATCCAAGAAGAATCAAGGCGTCGGCGATAAGGGCCGTAAATGCGAGTTTGCTGATGTCTCGCATCAACGAAAATGGCAAGAATATCGCCATTTGCATCAAGATCAGATACTTGATCTCGATATGCGTTTTGCAGTCTGATACAGCGAGTATAAATGCTTGCAGGTTCTCCGACGTAAAGACAATGTATGCAGCGACGAATCCGATCTGGCTGATAACGATTGATGCAAGGATGGCTGTTCGCAACCATTTTCCATATAAGATTCCGCCCATATCACCAAATGAACCTTCTATCTTCAATCGTGTGTTGACCAAGAGAACAAAGCAGTAGTAGCTGATGATTGCGACAAAAAGCAGAATCAAGTTGCTGAAGAGCATACCGCCGTTTAGGTATGCCTTTGGCAAGAAGAGCACACCAGTGCCAACGAAGGACTTCAGAAGAAGCAGGAGTGCTCCCCAAGAGTCGTTTTGGCCGCTTCCACCGCGGTCCTTCCTTCTCCTCTTCTTACGTGCGCCTGGGGTAAGAAGTGCGCTATCTTCCATGCGTTCCCTACCGTCATCACTACCCTCGCCATCTTCATAAAACTCGTCGTATGAATCAGAAGCGAAGTACTCGTTAGGACCCAACGCTTCGTCGTCTTCCTCGAGCTCCTCGCCAGCAAAGTGGCCGTATATCGTTAGGAATTCCATGAAGTTGTTCGTGAACAGCTTTGCATGCCTCGGGCTTCTTCTTTGTGAATCGCTACTTTCGCCTTCTTCTATATCTCTCTCAGGGCTGGGGCTTGCAGCAATTCTCCTAAGATAATTACGACGCATTCCACCAGGAACCTTTATCGAGTTGATATCGAGCACTTCGTCGTCCGTATGCGGCCTTGAGAGGTTGAAGCTGTGGCTCCTCCCACGCCCCCGACCAAGAGCTCTAGCCTGAGCTTCCTCGGTCCATTTGTATATCGGCCTGGTGATATCTCCTCCCTGTAACTGCAGGCTAGAAAATTCATCGTCGGCTAAACCTGGTGCAACGGTATCGAAGTCGACCTTTGCCTTAGAAGCAGCTCCCTCGCGCTGTGAGTCAGATGCACCGTTGGAAGCGGCATCGCTCTCTTGCACCTCCGAGGATTGAACAAGATGCCTTTGAACAATGTCTGGGTCCTCAAGCCCGCTTGTACCCCCGTAGCCGTAGGCATGAGCGCCTTGTATTGAGCGAGTGAATGAGCCGTAGTTCGTCTGGGGGTCGGCGGACTGCAAATTCGCACCCGCAGTTCCAGGAGACAAAGGTCGTAGTGGCGGGGTGCCAAACCGAGGCGGCGAAGTGCCAATAGAGCTTGAGAATGCAGCAGCAAGTGCAGAGACTCCAGGACCTGTTAGGGATGAGTGCTCCGCGGGGCCACCAGCGAGTGGCGTTAGTGAACCCCCCGCAGCATTTGTCTGGCCGGATACGGGTATTTGCCGCAATGTAGGAGTGCCAGACAAATGGCTAGAGGGCACTGGCGACGCAAGCCGGGCAGTGGAGGTTGCACGAGGCGCAGAGGTCCCAAGTCGAGATGATCCAGGAGATGAGCCCAGCAAAGGGTTGGTAGCCGAATGGTCCATTGTATAAGGTGCGGCGGACGGCTGGTTTGTCGCAAGTCCTTCACAGTCTAGATATCGTATTGTGGTCTCTATCGCAGCATACCGGGCGTTGAGAGAGTATGACTGCCAGGTACTCTTCTCGAGTAGCTTGAAGGGTTGTTCGTGTTAGCGCCAAGTACCACGGCTGGGATATCAAGCGTGTAATGCTAGAGCTTGGGGAGTGTCTAACCTTGTTTTCTCCTCAATACTTGTGCAGAGCAACAGAAACTTTGGGCACAGTTTTGTTGGTAGAATTATGAGGCTGGTGAGGTTTATATACCAGTGTTTCGTTTGATTGTACGTGAGATATCTACGAGTATATGCGCATGTACTCCAATGTGCTGGGTGTCATCGATAAGCAGATCGGAGAGGCACAAGACCCTGTCACGCACTCCCAGCACTGCCTGTGTGGGGGTGCATTGGGGGGGCGTTTCGAAACTTTGGTCACGTTTTGTGTCTTATCAGTGCCGCCAATCAATCGAGTGGAGCTACCCGGGTTGCCCTGTTTTCTGTGCCTGGCCGACATCAGAGCATAGCTTCGAAGCTCATTGCCAAGAGCCAAATTCAATCAACAGCTACGATTCTCTTTGCTACCTCGCTATTTTGCCTCTGAATAACTGCTCGAATACTATAATGATGAATTCCTTATAATTGAGTTACTTTTCTTGTCCGTGGCTCAAGCCCTTTTGATCTACAGCTCTCGTGCTCGCCAGGATCTGCATTGGGCTCTATCGCCGAAGTGAGGGGAAATGGCTCCTGCGAACGACAATCCTACGACAACCCGACCAACATTTCAGACTCGGACTGCCGTCGATGCTGCTGGCGAGTTGAATAGACGGTTCTCCGTTTTTGTCGACGATGCTTCTCCCTCTCAGGACAACCAGTACGGCGGCGATGGATCTGGTAGCACCAATGAATCGGGCACTTCGAAGGGCGGCAGTATCCTGTCGTCGCCATTCAACTTCACCAAACGTGTTTTAAATATCAATAATGGCTCCAGTTCGACCGAGACCACACCATTGCTCCGAAAGCGAACAACAGCAAACGGGCAAAAACCACAGACATCACCGACAAGGGCAGATACACAGCTAGATCAAAGAAATCCGGATGGTGACGATAAACGGACGAAGCCTGGGCTGGGCCCAAGGCCGGTTGGAGGTCACGATAAACTCGGAACGTTCTCAGGAGTCTTCGTGCCAACATGTTTGAATGTGCTGAGCATTCTTATGTTTTTGCGTTTCGGGTTTATATTAGGTCAAGCAGGAGTTCTTGGTATACTTGGTAAGGCTATGCTACCCCCATCATTTTTTATGGTCACTCTAACCACTATGTTATAGGAATGCTCGTTGCCGCTTATTCCATAGATCTCATAACGATATTTTCCCTTTCGGCGATTGCATCGAACGGCACAGTTCGTGGAGGGGGCGCTTATTATCTGATATCGAGATCACTAGGCCCGGAATTTGGAGGTGCAATAGGCCTCGTATTTTATATGGGCCAAGTTTTCAATACTGGTCTAAACGCAGTTGCCTTGGTTGATGCCATTCAAAATAATTTCGGGGCAAAGACCGGAGACTGGGCTCAAATCTTGCCGGAATCTCAAGCCTACAACTATCTGTGGGCCACTGTCGTGCTTATTGTATGCACGGGCATCTGCCTCGCAGGAAGCGGCGTTTTTGCCCGTGCCAGCAATGGCTTGCTCGTCATTTTGCTCATTTCCACCATGAGTATTCCATTTTCTGCGCTGATTATGGCGCCATTTGAGAGCCGGAAGCTCGGTATACAGTTTACTGGGATGAGCATGGAAACTTTCAAAGGCAACCTTATGCCTCGTTTTACTAAAAACGCTGCTGGCAGCCAGTCAAAAGGTCGAGAAAGTTTCCAAGGTCTCTTTGGCATCCTGTTCCCAGCAACTTCAGGGATATTTGCTGGCGCAAGCATGAGTGGAGGTGAGGAGATTTGTCCCATTTTTTTTTCCATTGACTGACAGCGCAATAGATTTAAAGCATCCTAGCAAAGCGATTCCAAAAGGCACTTTATGGGCCCTAGCACTGACATTTGTTTCGTATACACTTGTTATACTGTCATTGGCCTGCACGGTCACTAGAGCCTCATTCGTTGCGGACATCAATATTATTCAAGATACGAACATTTCCGCGGCCTTAGTTTTGGCCGGAGAGTTTGCAACCACCTTCTTTTCAACATTGATGGGGGTTATCGGATGTGCTAAGCTCATGCAAGCCCTCGCTCGAGACAAGCTATATCCTGGGCTGAGCATCTTCGGTCAAGGATCTAAGAAAGGTGATGAGCCCGTATATGCGATTTGCGCCACCTACCTCGCAGCGCAAATTGTTATGCTGTTTGATATCAATCAGATTGCATCATTGATAACTATGGCCTACTTGGTATGTTATCTTTGCAACTCCGTTTAACATACTGGAAGAAGGGATAACCATACTGACTTTTGAAGATGACGTTCCTGGTTATGAATCTGGCGACCTTCCTCCTCAAAATAGGATCTGCTCCCAACTTCCGGCCATCTTTCCACTTTTTTAGCTGGCAAACCGCTCTCATGGGTGCTGTCTTCTCTGGAACTGCAATGATTTTTGTTGACGGAGTTTATGCCAGCGTTTGTGTGGCAATATTGATAATATTGTTCCTCCTGGTGCACTACACTTCTCGACCGAGAAGTTGGGGCGATGTTTCCCAAAGCCTGATTTACCATCAAGTTCGAAAGTACCTTCTCCGATTGAAGCCAGAGCATGTCAAGTTTTGGAGACCACAAATCTTACTATTTGTGAACGACCCACGGCGACAGTACAAACTCATACAGTTCTGCAACTCCATGAAGAAGGGCTCTCTGTATATACTGGGTTAGTCATTAACCTAACTTTTATGAGACGAAACTGACTGTGTATCAAGGCCATGTAGTTGTTAGTGATGATTTTGGGCGTGCGGTGCCAGAAGCGAGACGCCAACAAGTCGCATGGTCCAAATACATCGACTTCTCGAACGTCAAGGCTTTTGTCAATATAGCAATTTCTCCTGCCTTGGAATGGGGAGTGAGAAATTTGGCCTTGAGTGCCGGACTTGGAGGAATGAGACCTAATATCGCTGTTATTGGATTCTATAACATGGACGACTTGATCAAATCTAAGTCTACAGCGTTCTCATCCCCGAAAGACACTGATGGTACACCAACACCAACAGATGGATACGACCAGGTAACTCCAAAAGGTGGTCCATCAGACGACAATGACGGTTTGAAAGCGGCGCAGCTTCCAACAGACTCATGCAAAACGGAAAGCTCCACCAGTATTACGAGCTATGTTACTGTCCTCGAAGACCTACTACTGCGCCTACAGATCAATGTTGCCGTCGCTAGGGGGTTCAATGGCCTTGAACTTCCAAACCCGAAGGGCCATAACAAGAAGAAATACATTGATCTCTGGCCCATCCAGATGTCTGCTGAGATTGCCACTGATGGGCCGATGAAGGCCAACTTGCTAACCACAAATTTTGATACTTGTAAGTTCCATTCTATGGTCTCGAGACATAACGATGGTTTACTAACATCGGCATAGATACTCTCATCCTGCAACTTGGATGCATTCTCAACACAGTCCCAAGTTGGAAAAAATCGTATAAACTACGAGTAGCCGTGTTTGTGGAGTATGAGACTGACGTAGAGGAAGAGAGAATACGTGTGAAGAGTTTACTGGAGAATCTTAGGATACAGGCCGAGATTAAGGTTTTTTGGCTAGCCTCGGGATCCCTTTCGACATATGAAATTATTGTCAATGGCAATAGCCCAGGCGCAGAGGCAGAAGCCGAAGTTGAAGAGTGTCTCAAGGACCAAGAATGGTGGGAAGAAATGCAAAAAATGAGAGGTCAGCGAGGCCAGCCATTGGCAAGCGAGCTCGACCTTGATGTCGAGAACCTGCTTGGGTCTTCTGCTTGGCCAGACGCATCATTTCAGCAGGGTCCGAGGCACGAAAAAGTTGAACGATTCTTAGGCCTGAGGAATATGTTGCACAAGTCGAAGAGAAGACGCACAATGAGCGGTTTCAGCAAGTTGGGTGTCAACCTTGGCATGCGCGCCCAAAGATTACCTGCTCAACTTACGCACCGAGCCAGCTCAGAGCGAGGTGATAGCGAATCCGAAAGTAGCAGCGATGATTCTGACGAGGATAACTACGATGAACAAAGTATTGCTTCGGAAGCCGACGCTGAAGACCGTGAATTGGATAACGATGGCGACCTTCGAAGTCCGACGAAGATCGTAAGACGCAAAAGCCATGGAGATGCCATGCGAGGGCCGCGTTCGGCGAAGAACCTTGTGGCACCAAAAGAGTCAACTTCTAAACACAAGACTAAATCAACTACTCCGTCCAATACAACCACGCCGGCAAGGTCCTTGAAGGATTTTGATACCTCAAGTGGCTCTCCGTCTCTTAGGGAGTCACAGGAGGATATAAGCACTACCCCAACCACATCGAAGATGGGACCTCCTCAGAAGCTTGAAGAACGTTTCTCGGCGCTTCGTCAATCCCCTAGCAAATCACAACTTTCGCCTACAAAACCGTCGCAGGCTGGCAGTGCCAGAGAGCGACCGATTTTGTCTCGCCATGCTTCAAGCCAGAAATTCAGTTCCAAGCCGGTACCAGTCTCTCAGGTTGCCTCCGAGGATGGCGCCGGTCCTTCAATCATGTTTATTGATACCCCTTCCCCGCCAGCCCGACGCAATCGTCTCCAATCAGCATACCGTTCCTCCCAGGACAACAACGGTGGCGCCTCGTCGTCCAATAATGCTGCCTCGTCGCCACCTAAATCTCTTGGGTCAACGTATTCTACACAAGCCCTCCCGTTGTCGTTCAACGACTTACCCTGTCGGGCACAGCACCTGATCCTAAACGAGCTTATGAGGCAGAATAGCAAGGATACAGCGGTGATGTTTACGACGCTACCGAGCCCAGCGCAGGGAACACACACAGATGAGGAAGCTTGCATAGCGTACATTAGCGATTTGGAAGTTCTGGGACGGGGCTGCCCGCCATGCTTGATGGTGCATAGTAACAGTATGACTGTCACGATGAGCCTATGAGTTTATAGATGATTGTAAGGGGTTGTTTATAAAGCGTCGCACAATGTTCTGGTGTTGTTGGATTCATAGCGAAGTAAATACCAATAGATTGATAAGAAATTTCATTTCATATATAGATCAGTTCATGGTCAATTCTCTTCAATACTGTAGATTGGGGTAAGCTGCTATGTCACAGCACCCCTCGGGCGTCACATCGAGAACGCCGAAAATTGGCCAGATCGGATCAATAGAACTTGTGTCACCGCTCTTGAATACCATCTCGCTCGACCAGTGATGGCGGATCCCATCATTACCACGGGAAAAGACATGGAGAAGAGCACGCTGCATGCGGCCCGCAGTTTCCGAATGGCAGTCACGGTTGAAGCTGTTGTTCTGCGAGGATAGCAGCGTCAAGTTGCGCCAGTTACGTTCCCGTGTGTAGGTCCCGAGTTTATCAGGGCTAGTCTTTGCGATGATGACAAGATTAGTGCGTGCGGCTAGGTGGAAAGCAGCGCCCTCGAGCCCATCGACCACAGACGTGCACGAGGGGCAAGGCTGTTCTACAAGCGGCAGCTTTGATGTATCACCGCCTGGGACTGCTGCTCGAGGGTCCTCTGACCAGCGCGGGAACATCATGTTGTAGATAACAAGGGAGTCCTTGCCCGGGGCAAACAGGTCAGACATTCTCACATCGCTGCCGTCTGCTGCCCTCTGGAAGACGTAGTCCTCTGGGATAAGGCCGCCTGGTGGAAGAGCCTGGCGCTGGGCGGTAACTCGTTGACTTAGCTGCCGGAGTTGTGCTTCTTGTTCTAACAGGTCGTTGCGTGCTTGCCGATATTCGGTGGACTCGTTGGGGAAGTGGACATCTGTATCGAGAAGCTCCTCCCGCCACTTCTTCATGTCACGGGGTTTACCACAGCAAGCCATTGCAGGATGGGATGATAGTGATTGAGGAGGATATGGGAATGAGGATTTTGTATATGAGGGTGAGAGACGGTGTTAAATGGGCTTTATTGAGGGCATTAATAATCCACGCTGTGCCATCGTCATTGTCATTTGCCTGAATAGCCAATAAATAATTGCCAGATATTTTATAATATTAGAGCTGTATTCAACATAAATATTTACCTGTATAAATATTTATATTAGCAAAAAATATTATTAAAATATCATTAACCATGGCGTTGCATTTACTATACGACACAAAATAAAGAAATAGCTTCATCCATCTCATGAATAATTGAAGTGAAGGATAAATATGAGGCTTTATGATAACTATGACGTTGAAGCTCAGCGTTGGGCACTTTACGCGAACCGCGTCGCTAAATGCTTGACGCGTCTACCCAATTCAGAAAGCTTGGACAATATGTTCAACTGACAAGAAAAGCAACCCCCAACAGCCGCTGATCTCTCAGAAGTGGCGCAATGGCGGAAAATAAAGAAGCTGACGCGGGGAGTCTGCTACGGGCACCATCGTAAGTCTTGTTGCTCCATCTCCTTCTGCGCTCACGATTAACAAGCCCAGGGATACCGTCCCACAGCCCATTGAGCGACTACCTTGCGAATATAAGCCACTCTACACCTTCGACCTCGAAAAGGACAAGCAATATCGACAGCAATATGGCGACATGTATTTCTTGCGGTTGGCCAAGCTGAAGCCTGCTGCGGAGAAAGTGGCTGCTGAGGCTTGGGATGGCTTTGAGATTGGCGGGGAAGCAGCCACCAAGGTAGAGAGAGTGTTGGATGTCAGACAGGGCGAACTTTGCTGGGTGACGGGGACGATATATATGGATATGGCGCTGAAGCCGAATATTCTGGACGACATATCGAAAGATGTAAGCCTCGTTACTGGGCGATCAATATAGTTCGCTAACCTGTGTTAGCATTGGATTTCAGCTGTGCCTCCAAGGGAAAAATACAAGTCGTCAGACGGAAGTGACTTGACAATGCTGGAGGACGAATCCGGCCGGGTACGGTTGATTGGCGCGCGCCTTGCAGACGAGTTGATGGTAACCGGCTGCATCGTCTCCGTTATGGGTACCGAGAACGCCAACGGAGACTTTGAAGTCATCGACATTCGAACCCCAGACCTTGCACCCCAACCAGCCCGCTGGGAATACTCGGATTCTTCAAAAACAGCGGCAGAATCGGGTCGAAAAGTCAAGAAGCAGAAGGTGGAAGACGAGGATGAGGAGATGACGGAGTCTCGCCCAGGGAGCGGCGGCAAGATCGCCATCATATCCGGCCTCGATATCTCCGGCTCAAACACAGGACATACCCTCCAAATCAACCTCCTCCTCGAGTACCTCCTCGGCGAAGCTCTCGACCCCGCTTCCCAGAAACAAGCCTCTCAAATCAGCCGACTGATAATCGCCGGTAACTCCATCGTCGTCGACGACTCCACCCCCGGTGGCAGTCTGGGCAACGCTCGCAAAGCAACGCACAAGAAGTATGGATACGATAGTAGCTCTTATAATCCCGCTCCCACCGCGCACCTCGATGACTTCCTCGCCGCTCTCCTACCCAGCGTCCCTATCACCTTGCTCCCCGGCGTCTCAGACCCCGCGAATGCGAGTCTTCCCCAGCAGCCTGTGCATGCGGCTATGTTCCCGCAGGCACGGGCTTATGGATCAGGCCCACCTATCGAGGGCGAGAAAAAGATTGGGTGGTTTGATGCGGTTACTAATCCCTGGGAAGGCGAAGTGGAGGGGTGGAGGGTACTGGGAACTGGTGGGCAGAACGTGGATGATGTGTTCAAGTACGTGGAAGGAGACGATCGATTGGGTCTGATGGAGGCGATGTGTAGGTGGAGGTGCTGTGCACCAACTGCGCCGGATACGCTTTGTAAGTCTCATATTTCTACTCTTGAAAGGGCATGTGGGCTAACGTGTCGAACAGGGAGTTATCCATTCCAGGACGACGATCCTTTTGTTATGAACGATTGTCCGCATCTTTACATAGTAGGGTCTCAACCAAAATTCGAGACTACTGTCATAGAAGGTCCGGATGGACAGATGGTGCGGTTGATAGCTGTACCGCGATTCTCCCAGACGGGAGAGGTGCTCCTGGTAGACTCGGAAACATTGGAGGTTGAGCGTGTGGTTATCGATGTTTTCAATGGCGATGCATAGCTAGAACAAAGCTAATGAAAAATATATAATCAGAGTATTGCTTCAAACGTAGCTGACTTCCATAATTCGGTTGGTCGATATTGCGATAAGTTTGGTGCATGTGGATTTATTTCCTGACTCATCAAAAGTTGGTGGGTAATAATACCATCTAGTGCCCACCTAAACAAATCACAGGCTCAATGGTCTAGTCGTATGATTGTTGCTTCGGGATTCATCCCCTGTTCTCAAAGAACAGATGCTTGAATGTGACAGGTCCCGGGTTCAAATCCCGGTTGAGCCCCTTAACTTTTGATTTTTTTTTTGCTTGTATTGCGAACAAACAACTTTGCTTTTGGCAACCCAATTGATACATTAATTAATTCGTTAATTATTGGTACCGTCAATTGAGTTGGAGTTCAAAGAGTGGCGTCTCGTTCTTGTGGAACTTGTATCTCGCGACGTATTGACGGCGTAACCGCCATTCAACAACACCGCCGAATATTAGACCATTCTAACTACGAAGGAGAAAACGAATACAGCACAGAAAGTCACAGTGTCTGTTTTCAAATTTATACAATTTTTAATATTAAGCCAGAGATTCTACACTCTGGATGCTGTATATACGATGCGCCTTTAAGGTCGGGCGTGAATTCCCGATACCCTGGACACCAGCAGAGAGGCGAGACAATGGATGCGATGCATCGAGATAACGTCCCCTCTGGTCTTGTGTTTGTCCTTCTCTATCCTAGTCGGCTGCCTGCTCTATTGCTGCAGTAGCTCTATGTCTATGCAGGGACCACGGAGACGAGAAGGTCCCCATTGCCATGCGCAAAGTGAGCCCCAGCATTCATGTTCGTCGTATCAACACCGCAGTTGTCATAGATCCACTGCGCAGCAATGGCAACGTCGCCGCAGGACGATTGCACGGTCGCTAGGTTCTTGATGTTGGCGCCCGAGATGCTCGCGCCCTCGTCAGTGCACATAACCTGCACGAACTTGCCGGTTATGACGCAAGGCTTCGTGCCCAAAGCCGACAGGTAGTTGATGCACACTTGGGCGCCCGCCTTGGGAACCGTGTAGTTGTCTTCGCATGTTGGGATAGTAGCGGCCTGGGCACGCTTGCCGGACAGAAGAGCGCTGCGGGCGCGGTGGGCGTTATATGACTCGGGGACTATGGCAGCGGTTAGGACGGTAGGTAATGAATAAGGGTTGTGTGGTACAAACTCTTGACACGTCCCATATTCTCCAGGTCCTTACGGGTGAGACCCAGCGATTCCAGGCTCGGGAGGCCTGGGCCGGTGACCAATTCGTTGACCGGAGCTGGAGCAGCAGATGCGCTGGCACTGACGGCGAGAAGGGCCACAATGGCAGAGATGATGGAGAGTTTCGCCATGTTTGAGAGAAGGTTGGCTGCTGGCTGGGCTTTGTGTATTTGAGAGATCTGCGAAGCTTAGTTTCTCATGCTTGGAGGAGATGGCTGCCTTTAATATTGTTAGTAACTGTCAGGTTCCCTAAATGAGTGGATACACGCACGGTCCGAGGCGAAGCTTTCTCCCCCCAAAAAGCCTGCGCGTGGTGCAGGCAGTGTAGGAAGGATTTTGTTCCCCTTGCTAGTTGCAGCGCGATGGACGAAGGATTCAGGATCGTCCATATCATTGCTGACAGCTAGCTGCTGATTGGTGACATTAGGGCCACCATCTCTACCCCTGCTTGGTCGGTTAGACGGTTATACTTCAATACCTATTGAAGCATAATCATGAGGGAGATTATGCTTACTGTACCTACAGTAAGTATAGTCTCCCTCATGATCTGAAATAAGAGTAGAAATAAGAATCGGTTATTACGGCAGTCTCCAAGCCACGAAATGAGACAAGCTATAGTGACTCAAGGCTGGAGGGGCGAAATACCCCAAGATTTAGGATTCTAGGGACCTGTGAATCGCCAAGTAGTGTGGAACGGGCCGTGCTCTGATTTCGCCCTTGGTCGATCCTTCAGAACTGTGGAAATGAGAGGCTTGGCATGCTTACTTGTTGAAACCTCCATCTCTTCAAACCTCATCCACCGATAATATTTTACAGTTCTGTACACGACTAAAAAGAGAAATAAACCGGTAGTCTAGCATATGCTGAACAGAAGACGAACAATAGCGGCGGGTTGGTATGTTTGGGATAGATTATTGTTGTTGTATCTTTTGGATATGTGATCCTGGCTTGCTCTATATTTAGACGCTCCATGAGTCTTGGCAAATGTTTATTATTAGCCTGACGTTTGGATGGGATGTGAACTAGTCAGGAACACATCAACAAGCCACAGCCAAGATCCCACGAAGGAATGAATGGAAGACAAACGAGAATAGTCAACTTGCCCCCGCTGAGGATCCAGTACCGATGGGGTTTGAAGGGCGCTCGTAACGTCATGTTATCTGTTATGCAGGGTCCCTTCAGACCTCTCCGCAACTCAGATAGTCCCACCAAATAACCGCAAGACACTGGCGGCTGCAATGGAGCTTGCCGTAAGACATCAGAGAATAGTCCTTATATGACATTGTGCTGATCCAGCGAGGGTTCATGATACTGATTTAGATTTGAGGCATGGCACAGAATCCTGGACTTTATCTTTGAACAGGCATGCTGTATGTACTACATAAAACTATCTCTTACTGGAACCTGGAACAGACTGAGCGACCATTAATCATTATAAAGTTTGTTGGGCTGTATAGGCCCTTTGCTGCCTCTCAGGCCTCGTGTCTCAAGAACCTCATCTCAAGAACCACCGCTCATTGTCCCATAAGAAATACACAACATCCACGTAACACAGCTTGCCGTCATACTATCATCTCTGCTTCAACTTCTCATAAACGTCTTCACAAACTCTCCCCATATTGGACCCCTGTCAACGAATTACATGTTAGTAAAAATAATGTGTAATAGGGGTGAGAGTAATAATTTCTTACCTCTTGTAAAAGAACATTTCCGGCACGTTTCCTGTTTGCAAGCCCTCAATAGCTGCTGCCATCTCTTCCCCATATCCTTCATGTTTGACCTCCTGTATGGGATACATGTATGTTTTGATGGTGAAGACGATTGCACCGCTTTGGGGAAGGCGGAATAGCGACTGCATTTCTGTCCGTTGATAAGTCTATTTCGGCGTCAATAAAATTCTCACAAAGGACGACCTCAAAGTGTAAAAATGCTTACGTTTTCTACTTCAACTCCACCAGTATGATCGGCACTGGTGTGTTTCCCATCATGAAAATGAGTAATTTCAAACGGGGTGACAAGTTTATCATTCGTCACAACGGTCCACTGCAGTGGCCAGCCAAGTCAGCTGTGTTTTGCAATCACTCATCTGTAAAAACTTACGTTTAGTCTCCTTTTGAACTTTCCAACCTCTAGGGCACTGAAGTATCGGTCCATGCTCTTGTTTAATATATTCATATATTTCGGGACCGGCCCATGAATATCTCGCAATTTCAAGCCGAGCTTCTCGCTCGCGTCAAAGCCGCTTGCAAAACACGTCGCAAATGCCTTCAGCGTATACCCATCACCGTCATCCGAAGGAAGTAGTACGAGAAAGTCTTCATCTAAATTACTTCCAATGTGGTTAAGTGCCTCTGTAGACGATTCTGGGCAGCTTATTGGCAGACTGTGACCAGTAACCAAGTTGTTAAACTGTCCATTTGATCTTTGGAACATCTGGGGCCATCGCACAGGAAGCAGAGCGTCAAAGAGGAACCCATAGAGTTCTTCGACTGCCGCGCGCGAGCCGTCCAAATGCCCGACAACTGTAGATGGGTACTCAGCTATAGCTTTCCGGCGTAGAGTGATACGATCCAGATAGTTTTTGTCCATAACGATGAGGTTATTAACATCTGTTTTCTGCAGTGCTGTATTGATTTGTTAGTGGCTCTTTCTGAGACAGGGGCTCGATAAGTTGCCTACCCATTGTAAGGTGATATTTCGGCTTGAATGGGCGATGCTTCAGAGGTTCCGTTGTTTTCCAGTCAAAACCAACCAGCTGTTCAACATGCCCCAAAGCAGTAAGGGGGTTTTGACTGTAATTGTAGCCATTGATACCCCCTTTCTCTACCGCTGTAGGTCCATCCTGCTTGAAATGATTAGCATACTTAGATCTTTAACGATAGAATCACAATTACCTGCGCGGATGATAGCGGGACATTGCGGCACCTCTTCGTCAATAAGAAGGTGCAAACTGTGAGGAGTACGGCCAGACCGATCAGAATATATGACTCGCCGCATGTTAAACCCTCGAGTACAGGAATCATTGTCGGGCGAGAAGACATGATCGGCTGTCCGAATCTCCAAAAAGTTACACACCCTCTGCTAATGATATTAAAAAGAACACCGACGATAGACTCTTATAATACGGCAAATCAATAGCCCCGAGGTAGGTTTTGTTATGTGGCGAGCGTTATCGGCATGTATCCACGGGCCAGACCACGATCTTAGCTGCCGTGCCGCCCTGTCGGATACACATACCGAGAACAGCAACGGTCAGGAAACCACATATTACCCCGCTCTTATCAAACATTTCCACATTTTTATCAATTACCCGCGATGATAACGATTGCCAAGTGTCTTTGTAGAAGGTACCCGCGGGCCCAAAAGTCCGAGGACGGGGGCGTTGTGTGTTCATTAATTGGTATCTTCAATCGCGAATGGTGGATTTCTATCTTCGCCGTTGCAGTTTTGGGATACCTGCACTATCAAGAACTGCAATATGATAAATATAGGTCTACGTGATCAAAAGCATATTTTTCATCCATACGTAGATACAATACACATCCAAAGAGACATTGCCTTCAATGTGTCACCCCCAACTTCTGACTAACTGAAATGCACGGCCCTGGTCTCATGACCTGTCGGCGATATCATTTCTTGCGCCAGAAGCCGCTCGCTTTCACACCAGAAACCGAGACCCTTATCTCGTTCATGATCATTAATCCCCGTCTCCCACAGACAAATAGTGCGATGTCCTACATCTGTTCGTTCTCCACAACATCCCCTACTGTTGTGGTACACTTGGTTTCCGGTACCCAACCTCGCACCACCCATCTACCGGCTTCAAGCTGCCCATCCCATCAGTGAGCTTCAACTCTATCTCACCAAAATAATCCTCCTTGCCGACCTGAGCAAACCCAACGCTCTCGAACAGCCCTCGACTCTTCACATTGCTCTTATTGATCTTGGACACGATCACTAACCCGCCCATCTCCGCATCCCCGTGTTGGGTATGATTATCCCCATCATTTGGTGCGTGGCTCTTGTACTGGTCGAGTATATCAACTGCGTGGTTCTTGATATACTGTAGAAAAGCAAGTAATGTCGCTTTTCCAAATCCGCGCCCTTGATCGCTCGGCGAAGCAATCATCAGCTCGATCTCACCGCGTACGTATGGCCGATTTAGTATTTCTTCTCCCTCGCCGTCAAGCTCGTAGGCAAGCCTGAGAAATAGATTCACATCGCCGATCATCTTTTCTGGGACATCATATCCCTGAGATGCGACAATTCCATCTTCAGAAACACCTCTAGAACCTTCAGAGTTGAGACTAGGGACAGGGTGACAGGCAATGAATGTCAGTTTGTCGTAGTCCGTTTGCCAGCTCAGCTGCATCGCATACTCTTCTTCCAAAGTCAAAGGTTCAGACGCCGTCAGCTCTTGAAGGTCCTGTAGTCTAAATCAATCCCCCTCCGGCATCAATACAGGCTCCTAGCAGCATACCGGCGACTTCATCCACTCATGATACCTCAGCACGTGGTGCTCTCCATATGGGACGAGCAGAATAGCTGGCGTTGAGACAGCTAGACATCAAACGGTCAGTCAAACACTCATTCTGCCATTATTGGAAGACAAAAGTTACCTGTGGTGACATTCAACAGCATCTTCACAGTATCTGCCTCAATGCAGAAACTGTTCCGACGTCGATTGACTTATAAAGTGCGTCGCTACACGTGCCGATTTTAACGTTAATTTAAGGTTGCACATCAGCAAGCCCCGCAAAAATATCTGTGCGGTCCGTGCAGACCTACACACATAAATTATCATGCTGAACATAGGTTTTCTGTCCCAACTACAACACACTCATATAGCTTACAATGTGTTTTAGATGATATATATACTGGATATTTCATAACAGCCAAGGTGGTAAGTATGAATATGTACATAACTTTCGAGTATCCACAAGTCAACGTGACACAAACATCACCCAGCTATTTACAACCCCTCCACCCCCTAAATCTTCCCAATCCCAGCATTCGCCGCAATGCTACTCGCCAACCCACTCGACGACACCGAGCTCGCCACATTCTTCCCCTTAAAGTTAACCAACGCATTGACATTGCTCCCGCCCAGCGTGCCGCTGCTCCCAAACGCATTCAGCTGGCAATTATGCCCCAAGTACGCCGCGCACTGCGTATTCGTGTTCGTGTCTGGGCTGCCAAACAGGTTCCCCGTGTTGGCATTGAGAGGCTTCACGACATTCTGGAAGACGTTGCCCTCTGCCACCACGTTGCCGGAGGCGATGTCGAACGCATGGCCTGACACGGCGTACCAGTAGTTGTTGACTGCGTGCAGCAGGGTGTTTCCGCCGAGCTTGGGCGCGCGGCCGGAGGTGTGGTGGATGTAGTTGCCCTTCATGGTGATCAAGTCATTGGAGCCCGTCAGGTAGATGGTCCAGTAATGGTGTCCATCGCACGTTGCGCTCCAGCTGGTCTGGCCGTCGAACTCGCTGTTGGAGAGGGTGACGCGGTTCGAGGCTGCCTCGCCGGCGACGAACATCTGGCGGCCTACGAGAGACACCTTGACATGGTCGACCCAGACGAGATCGGTACCGGCGAGGGTGATGGCGTCACCGCCCCAGATGTACTGCGGGTTGAGGTTCGTGATGTGGATGTTCTGGATAATCACGTTCTGGGCACCGTTGGCGATGCGCAGTCCCTTGCCCTTAATCACACCCGACGACCCGATGCCGATGATCGACTTGTTGCTGCCGACGTTGATGCCCTCGATACCAGCCTTGTCGTAGGTAACGGAGATGGAGGTAGCACCCGCACCGGCATTGCCGTTCGTGCACCAACTCGCCTGGTTGATGGCATCCTGGCCGCCGTTGCCGGGGCAGGTGTTGGAGGCCGGGCGGCAACCGGTGGCGGTCACGCTGCCTTCAGAGCCGATGAAGTTGTACTCCTTGTTCAGGACGATGACACGGGGCGTGGAGTCAGTGAGCCAGGTCTTCAGCTGGTTGATGTCGGCTGGGTACTGCGGGGTTGCGCTACCACCGCCAGTTGTCCCTTTGCCCTGTAGCAGTGTTAGAGATAGCAATTGGGCTGGGTAGTGAGAGTGATATGAAGATAGAGAGCACTCACGAATCCCTCAGGCGTGCCAATGACTCCCACGGCCATCGCTCGGGCAGCGAAGATCGCCGAGGCGACGATGACGGAAAAATGCATGACGAAGGGCTGAAGTAGATCAAAAGTTTCGGGAAAGGCTTGAAGATCGCGGTTGCAACTAAAAAACCCGACCCAGCGCACATCTTTAAGTCATGGCGATCCCACGCTCCTCAAGCATCGCACCGGCCTAAAGGATAGAGCGACCTCATGACCCGCTGGAAAAGCTAGCAAGGAGCTTTTTATTCCGTCGCGCAATTAAACGCAAGATTGAGGTAATGCCGCTCTCAAGTCCCACCACTCGAAACCGTTGCGCTGATGTGTTGTGGGGATTCGAGCACAGGGTTAGTTAATATATCGCGAACTCCAGAACGCGTGGTAGTACCGGCGCCAGGTGCCGAAGCCGAGATTGACCCAGACGGCTGGGGTTAACGCACGTCCACAGACAGCTTATTGATGGAAGATCTTGTAAAATTGTCGGTATGGAAGCTTGGCTGCCTTAATAGAGGCCCAAACGCGGGGGGCCAGCTCCGCGGTAGTATGAATTAGAGTATTTATCCAACGATTCTTCCATCCAGGCTGTTCTATTTCTCGCAGGAACCTCGTGGTAAATTACGGGGTTTTGGCCTCGGCACTGGGTGCCCCGCATCAATCAAGCTTTTGGCTATCTCATGCGGCTACTGCAATTATTGGCACAGTTGTTTGATCACTTAAACATCACAAGAAACTTCATATCACTGGTGAGGTAGCATGGTTATAATACGTAGACGTTTCAATTCGGATACCCCAAGTAAAGTTATCCCGTCGAGTCCTCGCACTTGAGTGCAGCACATCCCCAACCCTGCTCAAAGGGTGCCACCGCCCTCACGCGTGCAAAGAGGCCGGAGCACTTCCATAATGCCATCAGCGCCATAGCGTCGTTCGCACGCTCCTCTCTATCCTCTATGCGATCTAGAGAACAAAAGGAATATGCCTGCTTCAAAGACGCCGCCCGCCAAATAGCACATCGATGCCAATAATTTACCGCATCGCCGAGATCCCATGAATGCGTTAAAGAGATCCGCCGCTTGCAACTGGTCTGCCGGCCGGTTGAAAATCGAAATAAAATCCACTTTTGTCTACGTCGAAGCCATATGATCCGGTAAAGCGTTGACAACAAAAATCAGCCAGTCTATGCGATGAAAAAGAAAAGAGAGTCGCAAGTATCACACGTAGCTCTTCCGATCAGAGAAGTGCGCGTGCGAATAAAGAGAAATTAAGCGCTGAACATGACGGTCATAATGCGTAATTCGAATCCCAGATAATTTGTCCCTCCGGCTCCTCTATCCCCATTGTGTGAAAGCATCAGATGGCCTATCTTACGCCACCAAGTTCTCACGCAGCCTGCCTGATGCCACCTCGCTCCTTGATGTATTTGGGTATCAAGAAAAGGTGAAGAGACAGCCAGAAACAAAAGACAACGCTATCTATCGTATGCCGGTGAATGGTCGAGTTCACAAGTCTGCTCTCTGTGCAGTGTGCTCGTGAATGCTGCCATCGTGAAATCGAATCTCGCAGAATGAGATATAAAAACAAATTATCGAAGCAAGTACAGAGCGATCGAAAAGAATAAAAAGGTCCACAAGTCAACGGTCTTGTAGGTACCGCCCGGCGTCGTCATAAAATCCTGAGTGGAGACGACTTTCCCCGAGTGGAAAATTTACCACCACGAGGACTGGCCGCCAGGTCCGCTGGGGTTGCCGTAGCTGCCGCCGCCAAATCCACCACCACCACCGCCGCCGTAGCTGCCGCCACCACCACCGCCACCGTAAGCAGCCTGGGGAGCAGCGTTGTAACCGCCACCGCTACCTCCGTATGGAGCAGGTGGGCCGCCAGCAAATCCGCCGGAGAATGGAACAGATCCACCACCGAGCTTACGGAAATCGCGGTTGGCGCCACTTCCACGGCCACGGCCACCGGAGCGGCCTCCACGGGAGCTGCCACCGAAACCGGCACCCTCGCGAGCAATGTTCTCGAGGAAGGCGGGGACCTCTTGGTTGGCCTCCTTAAGAAGCTCAAGGAGGTCACGGACAACACCGCGGTTGCCGCGGTTGAAGAAGGCGGTGGAGATACCGGTGTTACCGGCACGTCCGGTACGACCGATACGGTGGACATAGTCGTCAATGTCAGTTGGGAGATCGTAGTTGACCACGTGAGTCACATTGGGGATATCCAAACCTGCCGATCAGTTAGCAAATGAATTGAAGAAGAAATGAGTTAATTGAAGCCGTTGAAATGAAGTTTGAAGTGATAGAGGCTAAAAGAAAAAAAGGTGGGGATAAGGTTTAGTTCAGCTAGTCGCCAGAACCCACACTGTTCCGTGGAACACTAGCTACAGTGGCCATGAGCTGAATATGGAAGGAGCGAGCCTGTCCGGTGCAGAACTTGCAACAGTAACCAATGACTTGAACACGTAAGGAGCCAGCCTGTCCTGCGTAGCACTTGGTACAGTGGCCATGAGTTAAACACGGGAGGAGAGAGCCTGTCCCATGTAGCACTCGCTACAGTGGCCATGAGTTGAACATGGAAGGGATGAAGGAAATGATAAATACATACCACGTGCGGCAACGGCGGTAGCGACCAAGATTGGGCAGCGACCGTTACGGAACATCTCGAGGGCACGCTCACGCTCGCGCTGGGTGCGGTCTCCGTGAATAGACGTGGCGGGGAAGTTCTGGTTGATCAAGAAATCCGACAGGGAATCGGCCATACGCTTCGTCTCAACGAAGATGAGGGTGAGACCGGCGCCGTGGGTGTGGAGAATATCCAAAAGGACGGAGCGCTTGTCCATATCCTCGACGTACTCGACCTTCTGGGTGATGTTCTCAGAGGTGGAACCAACACGTCCGACAGACAGGAAGACGTAATCCTTCAGGAAATCACGGGCGAGCATCTGGATGTCGCGGGGGAAGGTGGCGGAAAACATGAGAGTCTGGCGGCCCTGGACACCGGGCATATCCTCGCCCTCGACAATGCGGCGAATTTGGGGCTCGAAACCCATGTCCAACATACGATCAGCCTCATCGAGGACGAGGTACTTGATGTTGCAAAGGGAGATACGGCCACGCTCAATCAAGTCGACGAGACGACCAGGGGTGGCGACGAGGAGATCGCAACCACGCTCGATCTGGCGAAGCTGGGAACCGATATCGGCACCACCGTAGACGACACATGGTCTAACCCACGATCTGTAGGCGAACTTGCGGGACTCCTCGAAAATCTGGGAAACCAGCTCACGGGTGGGAGCCAGGATCAGAGATGTTGGGTAAGCCTTGCGTTGGCGGCCGAAGTTGCCACCTGCACCGGCAGGGGCAGGGGATGGACCGTTGATGAAAGCCTGAGACAGGATGGGGAAAAGGAAACCACCAGTCTTTCCGGAACCAGTTTGGGCACAAGCCATCAGATCGCGACCACCCATGACAATTGGGATGGAGTACTTCTGCACTGGGGTTGGAACCTTGTAGTGGGCGAGTTCGATGTTGCGGATGAGATGGTCATCAAGGGGAGGGTTGGTGAACTTGAGGACTGGCTCAGGCACGTCGTGTCCGGAGGCCTCAACTGGGATATCATCGTACTTCTCGAAGTTGATACCAGTCTGTTGCTTGGTTGGGTCGTCGGCAACACCGAAGAGCTCGCGCTCAATACGGGGGTTGGCTGGGCCAGAAATGTGCTTGCCATCCCTCCATTGTCCGTCACCACCGCCGCGAGCGGAGACAGCGCCACCACCACCGGAAGCAGGGTTGCCGTATGCGTTGGGGTTGAAGTCGCCGCCGCCGGAGCGGGAGTCTTGCCATCTGCCGCCACCACGGGCAGGAGGTCCTCCAGGTCCTCCACCGGTGCGTGGAGCAAAGGCTGGGGTAGCAGCCCAGTCACCGCCTGGGCGAGGTCCGTCAGCAGCAAAGCCGTTGGATCTATGATGTTGTTAGAAGCGATCTATTAGACAGTTTAGAATAGTTGTAACTTACGCAGCTGGTTGAGCCCATGCACTGGCACCCATGCCGCCACCGTTGGCAGCTGCTGGGCCAGGCCCATCAACCTGGGGAATGCCCGCGGGGGGAGCACCACCCATCTTTCCACGCATGTGGGGAGGGATGTAAGAGCGCTGCTCCCCCAGGGAGAGACCGTTCATGTTGAGGTTATCAGCCATATTGGGTGGTCTTTGGATGATCGTAAGGTGAAGTTTCGTTGGTTCTTGTAGTAGCTGTTTCGTGCAGAGATCGATTAAACGGCCTGTACTGGATTACTCTTTCAAAGATCGGTGAAGTGATCTAATAAAGAGTGTCGAAAAGATCGAAGAAGAAATCTAAAGACGAAAAAAGAGAGTCGTTGCTGTACGAATCTATTTCTCCGAACGTAGAGAGGCCGTTGAAAAAGGGACTGTAATTAAGTTCTTGGTAGAACTGGATATTCCTCGTGAAAGAAAGGCTTTCGTAAGGAATGAAAAAATGCGATGAGAGGAGAGAGGAGGTAATGTGGGAGGTATAATGTGGAAGGTTGTTTGATGGAGGAGGGAAGTTTTTGAGATCGAGAAGATCAAGAGTTGAGAGAAGGCAGACAGGTTCGGAAGGCGAAGGCGGAATAAAAACATGGGTAGGGCAAAGGCAAAAGCCGAGAAAATTCGTGGGTAGCGTGCTTTATTAGCGCCATAATTGGTGTTGATACAGCTGGATCACCGCCACTCAGTGACAACGAGGCTAAGTACCTTTTATATGTGCTACAAGGCAAAACAGTACATAAATTTTGAAGATAAGTGGTTGTTGTTTTACTGTAGCCAAGTTTTGGAGTTAGTAGAGTTTCTGTACATGGCATCTCTGTACAGGGCATCATCTCAGGTGCAGCACTGTATGTATGTACACTACAGTACATATTATAATGCAAAGGTACATCTCTTAGAAACCTGTGTGTCTGAAACACTTTTTCGCCACCCTGTGGGATACTATGAGATACTATGGGATACTCTGGTATACAGTCAACAGGGGGAATATACAGAAATGACTGAATAGATACTGTGGTTTATGATCATCTCAAGGTTATATAAATGTAGATTTAATAGTTATAATAGTTATAATAGTTATAATAATAACAGGACTATACTATACTGTGTCTACTCAGCTCCTTTATGCGCTTTCTTACTGCCCTTCACCTCTTTCAGCCTCTTCAGCCCCTTTCCCCACCTAATATCCAACTATGGGGAAGGCGAATGATGCCCCTAGTAAAACATCCCCGTAGTTGGTATCTAGGCGGCTGGTTGGGAGAGAAGTCAGTCACGTGCGATGATGCCCCTTGAGGTGAACTGACCGCTGACTGTAACTGTATGTATGTCCGTACATAAGGCATGTAGCCTGATGTACTTGACGCCCTTCCAAACAAACTTCCCTTCCCTTCACCACTAGGATGACTGTATGCTGCATATTCTCTTACTATGCCCCGTTCTCTGACTCTGTCCCGTGCAGGTGTGCATATTGTGAGTCCTACTGTCTTTGGTTCCGAACTGTTCGCCACGTTGTTCTATAGCCAAAGGAAATGCATATTTTATAATCTGACAGATTTCACGTGACTTTCTGGTCCATCAGGTTGCTCTCTGAGGTGGTGATATGCTGGCAGAACAAAGTTAGGGAACAGGACACCAAAACTCACATTGCATATGTTCAAACAGTAACAGCACTAGCACCAACACTCGAATCATAATACACTTTGCATTCTACCGCGAATGCTATGCTCTAGAACACCGTAGAAACAAGACAAGCTCTCCCGCGCACATCAGGCGCTCTTCACCACCGCATCATCATCGTACTCTATCTCCCTGATCCCATCCTTCGTGATCACCTTCACCAGCATCCCCTTGAAGTCCACAGGCAATCTCCTCTTCAGCTCGTCCGTGCACAGTCGCAGGATCTTCATTCCTTGCTCAAAGTCAATGTCTGGGTGGTGGTGCTTATCAAGGATGGAGAGGCAGTAGTATCTGTAGAGAGTATCCGTCAGCATTCAAAAATCCATCTTGTCACTCAATCAGAGTCGGAGGGCAACGTACTGTGCGTAGCCGTGGGCGGCATATGGTAATTGAGCCAACGACGCTAGGTAGTCCAGCCAGTACAAGCTTGGCTTCCCCGTGATGGGATCCACGCCTCCCAGGAGGAGGTTGACGTTATACGGCTTCCGCGACCGTAAGCTCGATGCCAGTTGTCCGCGGACAAAGTTCGCAATGGCCGACGGCGAGAGGTCGACTTGGTTGCGCATCGAGTACAGCTGGGTGTTTGCTTGGATGTATTCCGCGAATTGGACTAGGTGTTTTGTTAGATATGTAACTGTAATTGCTGTTTGAGGAACGGTTTCGCCATACTGGTATCGCCAGCCTCTCCGGAGAATGCCATCAATGTGTGCTGGTTGAGCGCGCGGGTCTTGTCGTCGGATGCCTTCAGGATGGTGGCGCCTCTCATGGCCGCTTTGGAGGCGGCGACGAGGGTGAAGTCCTTTCCAGTAATACCAAGTAGAACCTCCCTATATATGCCATTAGAAATTGTAAGGCGAGGCCGCGATGGTCGTCGAATAACAAGAAACTCACATCTTGGCGGCTGGGTTGTTGTTGGTCGGGGGAGCTCAGGGTCTTGGGTGATGTTAAATCACTGATGAAATCGTAATGGAGTACAGCGGAGGAGCAAGACTATGTGCTTCGTCACTCGGGTATCTTCGTGGATGTAAAGCGTTGATTGATGGCTTGATGAGGCTCCAGCTTCAGTCGTGAGCTCTCTCGATACAGCGGATAGCTCCCTGGTGCTCTAGCGGATTAGCTTAACCTGACGCGTCGGATTCTGCCTGACTTGCCTGGCTTGCCGCCAAAGTTTCTTTGACCGCCTTTCCGGCAAGAAACTCTTGGCGAAGAATTTATTTTGACGCAGGGTAACGAAATGTATGGGAACTTTTGAATTGAGCGACCGAGACCCAACAGAAAAAGTCCACAACAACAAAAGGGTACTGCTGGGGAATTACAAGGCGAATTGTGATTAAATAACACAAGCCTGGGATATATCCAGAGCAATCACGCCATGTCTTCGTTTTTCACAGTCCCCGCAGCGCAAAAGAAGCGCAAGAGACCCTCAAGCTCAGAAGTCGCCCCGAAGAAAAGAGTTGCAGGATCTGCTGCGAGGAAAGAAACTTCTGCACCAAAACAGAGGAAGCCGCAGCGGGATGAGTCGATATCAGGCAGCGACTCGGAAAGCGACGACGGGCCTAGAGACAATGGCATCGACTTAGATGAGGCGTCAAGCGACTCCGGGTCTGGCGGCGAGGAAGAGACAGCGGCCGAGAGGAGATTACGGCTGGCAGAACGGTACTTGGAGAACATTAGAGAAGAGGTGGACGAAGTTGGCTTTGACGCAGAGGATATCGACAGGGACTTGATCGCAGAGAGGTTACAAGAAGATGTCGCAGAAGGCAAGGGAAGGGTATACCGCAGCTTGGCGAAGCAATTATCATTCTCAGAGGCATCGCACACACTATTCCGAAGCAACACCGAGACCGTAACATCAATCGCTACCTGCCACCCCTACGCATACACCGTCTCAAAAGATATCTCCCTCATCAAGTGGAAGCTCCAAGACCTTCCCGCCCACCAATGGCTCCCCAAAGCCGGCAAGAAAAAATCCAAGAAGCCCCCGCCACCGCCGAAACGCAGACCCGAGCGCATCGCCATCGCAAAGGGCAACAAGAATGAGGCCAAGAACAACGCCTATAAGGGCCACGTCGGCGCTATTCTCTGCGTCGCTGCATCCCAGGACGGCAAGTTCGTCGCCACAGGTGGCCGCGATAGGCGCATCGTGATCTGGGACGCCGCAACGCTCGAGCCTCTGCGTGTCTTCTCCCAGCACCGTGACTCCGTCACAGGACTCACATTCCGCCGCGGCACGAACCAGCTGTACTCTGCTTCCAGTGACAGAACGATCAAGATATGGTCCCTGGACGAGCTGGCGTACATTGAGACGCTGTTCGGTCACCAGGACGAGGTCGTTGATGTCGCTTCCCTGGCGCAAGAGAGGTGTATCAGTGTCGGCGCACGAGACCGCACGGCGAGGCTGTGGAAGGTGGTTGAGGAGACACAGCTTGTTTTCCGTGGTGGCGGTGGTGGAGATGGCAAGAGGGCTCGCGGCTCCTCCACGCCGAAGGCAATGGAGGGCAGCATGGACCGCGTTGCGATGATTGACGAGGAGATGTTTGTCACGGGCTCGGACAATGGGTCTATCTCGTTGTGGGTCATTCACAAGAAGAAGCCTATCCACACTGTCAGTCTTGCACATGGTATGGATCCGGCATTGGCGCTGGATGAGACGTCTGCGGAGGTTAACCCTGATCCGACGAAGGCGCCGCAGCCACAGCCGAGATGGATTACGGCTCTTGCAACTATTCCGTACTCAGATGTTATTTTGTCTGGGAGTTGGGATGGGCAGCTGAGGGCGTGGAAGGTCAGTGATGACAGAAAGAAGATTGAAGCTCTAGGAGTGGTAGGGATGGCAGGTTTACCACATGGTGCGGCGAAAACTGCGCTACCTACTGTTGCAGAAGATGTTTCGATGGAGGAGACTGCCCTCGAGGAAGCAGCGGGGCAAACTGCCGTTGCTATTTCACACGAGAGGAAGGCCCTAGAGCCGGTAGTTAGCGGTGTTATCAATGACATCTCTGTCTTTGAGCGTGGAGACAGGGGAAAGGAGGGTGCATGCATTGTAGTGGCAATCGGAAAGGAGCACAGGATGGGGAGGTGGGCAAAGGTGGCCGGGAAAAACGGAGCTATGGTGTTTGAAGTAGCTAGGGAATCCTAGTAGGTGGTAGTGGAACTTCCTCCCTGAGGTTGTGTTGTATATAGTTATGCATGCTTGGCGGAAAGGAGATGGATGGGCATAGCAAGCGAAATCGCAGCTCACTTGAGCGCAGAATGGCATATAATGTTCAATTCATGTTTATTATGAGATGTAGTTTGAAGTTCCACATTTTTATTATGTAGACTTGGAATCTATTGGCATGCTCATGTATGTTGTAAAGTACAATTATTGGATTTGAACGCTACATTACCAGCCCAGTTTACAAATAATTACAGTTTTACAACCAGATCCATGCAACGCCCCGCCTGCCATCGACGTATCTCCTCACCACCTAACACGCCCATCAACTTCTCCTCTTTTCCCAAATCTGCAAGTAGCTCTCCCCAAGATACAACAGCTCTCTCTGTGTCTGCTCCACAAACAAATCCTGGATCTGCACCCAATCCTCCTTTCTCCTCAGCTGCACTTTCCAAGCCCGTTTCTCTACTTCTCCCTCCACACTGTCTTCTCTTCCTCTTACTGCCTCATGAATCACGTTCGCCACGAGGTCATACCAAATCGGCTCTCCAGGCGGTGCGTATTTTGGGTTGGGCTCCACATACGGGCCCATGTTCAGGTTACGCGCATCGAATGTGACGATGGTAGGATTGCGCTCTGACACGAACTTGTTCTGACTGAAGCGCTTGATGTGGAAAAGAAGGTATGGTGGGAGCGGGTGGAGTAAACGATACCGCCTGCGGTGGTTGAGCTGCTCCTGCGCCTTCAGGCCATCGTACTTTGATAAGATGGATGTGAGGGGAACTTGTGGGATGATGTTGCGCTCAAGCTCGTCTTGAAAGAGGGGCGCTGCGGGAAGGTCCAGAGTGAGGAAGAGGAAGCGGCTGACATCAGCCTTTACTTCAGCAGCCTCTTCGAAGCGTAGACGGTCGCCAGCGTCTGCCTTTGCGGTGATGGCTTGGGACTCAATTTTTAACTTCCCTTGAAATATTTGCTGGATTATGCTGCTTCCGGGTTTTGTTTTGGACCCGCCAAGTGCAACGTGAAGGTTGTTGAGAAACCAGGACAGAAAATCGACGGGGTCTGCTTGCTGCGTGAGCGCAAATTTCTTATTCGACCTCAGCGAGACCTCTTGCAGCAATTCGTGGGGTGAGACGTGTGCCTTGAAGGCCCTCGGGTTCCATATCTTGCGCACCAGAATCGATAGCCGCTTCGCCAGCTCCGGTTTTGAAGTAAAGTCCTCAAGCATGAAATAATTCCGTAGCGGTGGAACGTGCGAAAGTGCTTGTATGACAACATTGAAGTAGTCATTGTCTTTGATATTATTCATGCCCACAAACCCCGGTGTATACTGCTTTCCGTTGAGCGCCCAGGCCTCCTTCGGGGCGCGATCCAAAGCCATGACTTCCTGCTTTGTATACCTCGGATCCGAAACGAACTTGATGTCGTCAAGAGATTTGTTCTTGACTTCGTAGCCTTCTGGGAGAACGTAAATCTTCTGTGTCTGCATATTGATGTACACATGATGATCAACATCGAGCGCATGAAAGTACGCATGCGATTTAGGTCCACGCCCTTGATAGTATCGCCCGCAGACAAGGCATGCATAGACGTTGATATTGGATAGCGTTACAGAACAGAGTTTCTCGAAATCGAAGTCGAGGACGTGCCGGTCGATTGTGTCGAGATATAGGTCGTCATACCCTTCGATAGGTGCTTCTTGCCGATAAATTCTTGTATCTACTTGCTCTTCGTCTGAGCCGCCGTCGTCAACGACATCTGAGGCGCCTGGGTTCTCAACCTGTTCCCTTGTCTCGGCAGCCTCCTGTGCCATCGTCCTTGACGGAAGGCCACCATTCTGGAATCCTGGGTGATTGTCGCTCCGGGACTTCTTCGATGCCGGAGAGTCTGTTCCAGCAATGTCCTCCAAGGAGTCCACTGCGTGTCGCTTTGCCATTTGTCGGGAATGTATTTGTTTGTCGCGTTGACGAGATTCCGACGTCGCCTATTTAGTACTGAAGCTTTTGGACCCAAAAGGCTGAAGCCTCGCGGGCCACTTTAACGTGGCGCTTAGTCATCATTTTTTTATGGGGCATTTGTCGATTGTCGCCTTGACCACCAATGTCCAATGTGATAACTGTCAACCAAGTAAGTGAATATGCACACTCTGTCAGAGTTCACATTCGAAGGTTAGTTCTATTCATTTGCTTGCTCTTCCTACGTTTCTGATTGTATATATGATCATATTTGAAGTTCAGTTCTGCTCTCTTCTTCCCTCTTCCTATGTTTCTGATTCTGATTCTGATTCTCTGGGCTTCAAATTCAAACGCCAGTTCTGCTCTCCTCGTCTCTCTTCCTATATTTCTGGTCCTAATTCCATTCCATCAGCTTCATATTCAAATTTCAGTGCTGCTCTCTTCTATCAGTTCACCTTTCTGATTCCATTCCTGGGGTTCGGTTTGCTGGAGTTCAGCTTCTGCTTTCCAGGTTTCTATTTAATCTCATATACAGCCAATGAAACAAAATACCATGTGACACCTCAGAATTGATTGAGAGAGATCTACTCGTTCTACCAAACCTAGAAGCGGCGTCTTTGGAAGCCAGTTTTCACAGTTTCATCCCAAAAAAAACCCTGATTCACTTCACGAGCTACATGGTAGAGGATTGGACGAAACAGCTGGAAGCTTTCGGAGCCTATTCTAAAATCCGGAGTCTTCTTCTTCATGTCCTGATTTGATTTTATCTGGACCTCTTCAACAACTGCTTTCCGCTCCCGATTCTCAATCAGCTTCAAAATTCTTCGTCATCAAACATACTTTCGACTGCCAGTGGGCTTTGCTCTCGCATCGATTATCAGAATCCTGACAGCGGAGTCAATAGTCAACTCTGAGATTCACATCACCCAAAGTTCTCCAACTCTCGAAATTGATCTCAGTTCAAGTCTATGAAGCAGCCTGTTCTCATTATACGGCCTCCACATTCAAGATCGCTTCCAAGAAGCTCTTGACTATTGTCAACGTCGCTCAAACTCTGCCTGTCTCGTTATCACCCAAATGGCCACACAGTCAAATGACCCGAACGCGGCCAAGCCAATCGGAAGTAGAAAAGCCTTCCGAAGGCGCCTTCTTTGCAGGGACTATGTGTTGAACATGTCCGAGCGAGCGGGGGAAGAACCAGTCCATCCAGAGGACTACAGCACAAGCTTTGCCGAAGACTCAACTTGTCACCAGACTTGGGGAATATTGGACTCTGGGCCTACTCATGCAATCCCCAAGCCACGAAGGTACCGAGGGATAAATGCTAGAAAAGAAAGCGCCAGATTGAAGCGGAAAGCAAAATCAAATCCAGCACAGAAACCTTCCTACCCACTTTTGACAAATCTTCCAATAGAGATGCGAGAAATTATCTATGGCCACCTCCTTCTCAGCAATGGACCAATCATTCTCCATACCGACTGGCGCGAAGTCCAAAGGAATGCGGGGCTTGATGTTGAAATACTGCGAGCTTGCCATATGACAAGTGAGGAGGCTATACGCTTCTTGTATCAGCGCAACGTTTTTCATGCGCTTGTACGGGATAGCAGCGCCGTGTCAAGATTCGACCAGCGCATCTTCCCACAACACGTTCGCTTATTCAGAAACTTGGTCATTGAGAATACGAAAGAGTCATGGGCCTTGAAATGGATGAAAATCACTGCCAATTCTATCCAGACTCTCATCGATAGAGAGGTATCTCTAGACTCTCTCATTCTTGTTTTTGCGCCAAGGACGCTCACGGCCGACACAGTCTCCGGAGAAACTCAGGATATGACGAAATTAGTCAGTGCTTTTGGGGAGAAGTCTCGAATACTAAAACCGCTGGCGCAGCTTCGATGCAAAGTGCTCAACATCATTATAAAATTAGAAGGGAGGAAGATAGTTGTTTCGCTCGACGTCAGACACCTTCGGTGCGACTACTCTACAAGCGTTTTTGATGACCAAGGTACCAAGGAAGGAAGACGAATGAGGGCTAAGAAGGCCAGGAGAGATCTCGGCGGGTTGAAAAAGGCAGTGGCAAGGATTGGAGATAACTGGGAAAAGGCTGTGCGGCTGGGTGTTTGTAGGGTGATGGGGGAGGAAGAACAAATTAGCGATGGGCTTGCTCTGAAGAAGGTCTGATGAGCAATACAGCCGCCAAAAAGCCCGAGGAAAGAAGAGTGTACAACAGTCTCCAAGAGATCCGAAATAGACTTCGGATAGTATCGTTTTCGTGAGTATTTATAGTGACTATAGTTATATCAATGGATTTTAATTACCACAAACTGTCTGCAAACTGTAACTGTTATGTTACTGCTTTTCAATATTCGGTTTACTCGTGGCTCATACGGTGTGAAAATACTATAACTGCGCGTGATGTCTCCTGAGACCTGTAGATGGTGTATTTTCGTTAACTTCATTGTGGATGTAGACAGGGAGGATAGCGACTGTTATTTCGGGGAGCAGGGAGAGCGTCCGCCAGTAGGGCGGCGGGGAGGGGTGGCTGCAATTTAAGAAATAGGTGAGAGTATCTGTTAATAGGAGAGGTAGGGAGAAGGACTGTTATCTTAAGGGGGTAGAGTGTGAGTTTATAGGGGAGACAGGGAGAGCGACTGTAGCATTTTTGGAGTGAGGAAGATGTCTGTTAGCACAGGAGGCGGAGGAGGGGTCTGTTACTTTCAAGAATAGGGAGAGCGTCCATCGACCTGGGAGTCAGAGAAGAAGGCTATAAGGGTAGATAGAGTAGAGAGTAATTATGAGGGGAATAGAAAAGGTGAGAGTATATTACAATAGAATACCAGGATAGCGCCTATTTCTGTGTCGCATACAATTCGTATGATTGGAAGGAGTCATAGATATAGATTAAATATTTATCGTTAAAATAGACGGCTGTTGGCGGGCTACGAGGAGGCTTACAAGTTGAGTTAAGATGATATAACCGGCGAGATGAATATGTCTGCTTAGTTATTGTTTGTTAGTGATTTGCTATGAGTATTTGTGGATGCACCGCAGCAGTAGGATGAGAACAAGCACTTCGGCTAGACTTTCTAAAATGAGTGTAGCGTGCGGACAACATACCCCGCAGCGCGCCGGCTTGCGATAAAGCTTCGATAAGGGAGCATTCATGGTGGGGTATACATGGGATGGGGGTGATGAAGAGTCATGAAGGATCGATTGCTTTGATGAGTCGTCTAATACATTTTGTCCGTAGGTTTCTTGAGTGACAATTATTTATACTCTTCTCAATTCCACATCTTAACTCGTTCTTTCCTTGTGTCTCCACTATCCTACACTCAAGCCATAATCACTTCCCTTAACCTGGATATCTTCATTCGCCATATTCAACAAAAATGGCGCCAAAACATAACCTCCAGTATCCCAAGGGCCCCCAAAACACCCTGAATAGGTACAGTGATCGAGGTTAGCCACTTTTAATTCTTTTCCCTTGTACTGTCCTTGAGACACCATGCTGAACCCAAATAGGAACCTATGACCTTGAAACTATCCACAAAATCGTCAACAACACCCACGTTCTCCATGTATCCTTCCAGCCTGACCCGTCTGATCCCTTTCCGGCTATTCTACCTATGATCGGACAGATGGGGTCCTTCGCCCGCCCTTCCTCTTCCATCTCTGATCCTCTCGATTGCTACCTCCACGGCTACGTTTCGTCGCGCGTCATGAACGTCTCGCGTGCTGCTATTGCCGCTGGCAAGCCTGGTCTCCCTGTCTGTATCGCTGCCTCAAAGGTGGACGGACTCGTGCTCTCCCTCACACCCAACAGTCACTCATATAACTACCGCTCGGCTGTTCTCTTTGGGTACGCGACTCCGGTCACAGATGCTGAAGAGAAGGTGTGGGCTATGGAGATGATCACGAACAGTGTCGTCCCGCAGCGCTATGAGAACACGCGCGTCCCACCAATTCCGGCTGAGATGCAAAGCACACAGATCTTGCGTGTGACGATTGATTCGGCTAGCAGCAAGGTGAGAGACTGGATTCCTTCGGACTCTGCCGAGGATATGGGAAATAAGGAGGTCGTCGATAAAGTATGGGTCGGTGTGGTTCCAGTGTACGAGACATACGGGGAGCCGATCCCTAGTCCACTCAATAAGGTTGAGAAAGTGCCCGAGTATGTGGAAGAGTTTGTGAAGGAATCCAATTCTGAGAGTTTGGCATACTCCACAGCAGCTGGGAAGAAGCCTCTCCCAGTGAAAGCCAAAATTGACCACGACGAGTAGCTTTAGCGGCGGGAATTTGAAGTGAGAGCCGACGAGTAGTAATATAGTTTCATGTAATCAAATGTCTTCCACACTCAACGATCCATGCACCATAAAAACAAGAGCACTTGGGATAATTAAACCAATAGAATAGTCTTGAAACTATCGTGACCTTATTGATTCTATTTCGATTCCCTTGGCATATTCGAGGTTCATGAGCACCCCATAACACGTGACTGTTGTGTGGTCGTTTGGGGAAACTCCACCACTGCATCTTCAACCTTCCATAATTGCACCAGTCAACACGAACTACAGTGGCCAAACAGCTGGACATCTCATTTCCCAATATGTTTTAGACAATACTTGCAGAACTTTAAACTTATAAGAGCAAATCTGTACCTTTAAAGGCCATTTTACATCTCGCTGATGACCGTCGATTCCCTGCCCTTGGATTCAAATACTATACACAGCAGATAGAGCTTTGCACGACTTCGATGATGACCAAATTATTACCAGGACAGGTTAAAAGAGTAGCGGTTATAGGGGCAGGCCCTTCTGGCCTCGCTGCCGCCAAGTTAATCTCCCATCTCCACAACCGTAGCCATACTGACTCAATATAGATATCTCACTGCTGAAAAATCCATCTCTGAAGTCACCATTTACGAGCAACGGGGAAGCCCTGGTGGCGTCTGGAATGCTACCCCCTCCCTCACTTCACCATCCTATTCTGTACCGCAAACAGTGCCCGACACTACTCCTTCTGTTCCACAGAAGGGAGACGCCAAGGATGGCGAAGAAGGATTTTGGGAGTTCCAAAGTGCCGTTTATGATTATCTCGAGGCAAACATCCCAAAACCGCTTATGAAGTATACGGATTTCGAGTTTCAGGATGATTTGCCACTCTTTCCAGCACATGTGGCTGTCAATGAGTATTTAGACGCATATGCGGACGGCATTCGGGACGATATTCGATTTAAAACCCAAGTTATTGACGTTCAACTCCATCGCAATAAGACAGAAGAAGGCGAGGAAGCAACGGTGTGGCACGTGAAGAGTAAGGCTGTCGGTACGGACGAGGAAGAGACAGCAGTATTCGATTCTGTGGTAGTGGCAAACGGACATTACGACTGTGCCTTCATCCCCAACATTAAGGGTGTTGGGGATTGGCACCGCGCTTACCCTGGTTCTATTATTCATTCGAAAAACTATAAACGACCCGAGAACTATGACGGGAAGAAAGTTGTCGTCGTCGGTGCGGGAGTCTCTGGCATCGATATCGCAAATCAGGTGGCACCTCATGCTCAATACCCACTGCTATTGTCTAGGCGTGCCGCAAAAGGATCTTCATCACCTCTGGCACCAGAGAAGACCTCAATCGAAGACGTATCAGAGATCGACGAATTTGTAGCCGATAATCGTACGATTCGCTTCATAGACGGCAGGATAGAGACTGGCGTCGACGCAGTGATTTTTTGTACGGGATATTTGTACTCCTATCCATTTCTCCAAAATTTGGAACCTGCGGTTGTCTCAACGGGAAACCGGACGGAGAATCTATATTTGCATATGTTCTACCATGAGGAGCCTACACTCTCATTCCTTAGCCTGCCGATACGGATTGTCCCATTCATTATCGCCGAAGTACAGGGTGCCCTTGTGGCACGCTTTTTGGCTGGTCGGTTTGCACTTCCTCCAGTATCCGAGAGAAAGGAATGGGAGGAGCGGCATCTCGAGGAAAAGGGTTCAGGGAAGGAATTTCACTTTATGGGATTCCCGGAGGATGCCCATTATATTGATCAGTTGGTCGGCATGGTAGAAACAGCAGATGGTGAAGATGATGGACTAGGGAAGAAGACTAAAAGATGGGACAGAAAGGCGCTCTGGATCCGAGAAATCTCAGGAAAGGTTGTGGCGGCAGTTCGAGGATTAGATCCTGAAGCCAGGGAGAAGATTAAGACCCTGGAAGATGCGGGCTTCTATTATGAAGGAGATGATGTATAAGGAATATACGTATATATTCGAAGACTATTTTAGAAGTATCATATTTCGGCTATTCATAAAGGAGAGTAGAGCTCAGTACATCCCACCCTCGTGCGGTTTTTCCAAGCGCGCCTCGTCAGCATTGTTCTTCCAATCCAAATACGAGATCCATCCCTTCTCAGTCCACTCGTTAAGATTCAAACCCTCTTGGTTATTGTCCAACGATGCAGCATTGACACTCAAGTACTTAAGAGGCCCCTTTCCCCATTTTTCGGGGTCTGCCGACCATACCTTCTGCACTTTTCCATCGATTTCAACTTCACGAACCGCACCCTCACCGGCAAAGGCAAAGCACCTGACCCCGCACTTCTCACAAAAGTACCAATGAATCGCCCCTTTAAAGCACGTATAATCACTGAGTCCCCCTTCAGTGGGGTTGAGCGGGCTCAGAAGCAAAAAGTCATTGGGCTCATCCATGAGGCGGATGTGGAAGTACGACATCTTCTGGCAAGTTGAACAGTTGCATTTCCGGATGCGGATGGTGGAAGAGGGAGAGGGCGGGTTGGCCGAGATGATGGGCGGAGGGAGAGTGAGATATGTGATATATTTGGTGTAGCCGCAGTGGCAAGAACCTGTATAGGGACGGCGTGCGGGGGAGATAGTGGTAGCCGAGAGGTCGGAAGAAAGCGATTCAACGGCCTTGGTTGCCATGTTGAGAGATATCGCGTGCGAACTTTCTGAGTGCCTGAAAGTTAACTGGAAGGAGCTTGGAGCTTGATATTTTGATCGCTGGATCATAAACAACTTATATATTTAAGGCGGGGTTGTAAAGTAGAGGGCGCTTGCAGCGCTATAATCGGCGATCCGCAGGCTAGTCATGTGACGGTAGGCATCAACATCCAGTTCCCTATCTCAAGAGGCTAGATATATTTAAGTTGCACAAAGAAGAATTGCGTTCCAGTGGTGCGGGGCCACACTGTACATTTATGGGCCTTGGTAATGAACTAAGCCTGAATCGGTTTTGACGCGGCGCCGAGCTTGACAAATATGAGAAGTTGAATATGAGTGAGGCTAGCACCAGCATTATGACGGGGAGGTGTCGACCATCTTCTGATGGATGCTTCTCGCGATGAGCTACAAAGTTTCACAGATGAGACGGGAAAGGACCCAATAGAGTTGAAACATGTTCAAAGCATGTGTTGTATTTATGCATGGAGGTTTTAAAGTATAACCCGACAGCTCTACGTCCCTTACTTGCTTGCCTTCTTATAGATTTGGAAAGGGTGAGCCTCAGTGTTGAAGACGAATGCGTTCTTCCCCTTGCCATCCACTTGCCAGACGTTCTCCTGCGGCTTTTATTAGCGTTTATGTACACAAGAAGATGGCGGTTAGAATAGCCGGAACGGGGAGTTATATGTAAGTAGAAAAAGGGTTACAAACCTCAGCGTGAATCAGGTAGGCGTATTTCAATACCTCTGCAAACAGGAAACTCTCCTGGAAGTCCGTCTTCTCGCCTCCGCCCACAGCGTTGACATCGGAGATAGAGCTAAACCCGCTTTCAGCACGTGTGGTGGCATTGATCGCCACGAAAGCATCCCATGCCCAATCCTGGTACTTCTGGTCCCCAGTCATTCGGTAAGCATAGTAATAGCTTTCAATAACCTCAGGGCGCAACACGTAGTCTGCGGAAGTAATATAGAAGCCATTCTTCTTGTAGAAATCTTGCTGGTCGGTTGGAACCTTGCTTGGTTCCCAAGAGAACCCTTCTGGGCCAATCTGGGTTTTGGTTGCAGTGTAGGTTGCGCGGCACCCATCCACAAGGGACAGCCCAAAATCAATATAGTCCTGTCGTTTTAAGACAGAGCCCCCAAGGAGAAAGTTTCCACCATCAAAGCAGGTTAAATGGCCCGAGTTCTTTTGTAAGTTGGAACCGTCATAGTTAGCAACGAATGTAAGCTCTGGTTTAGGTTCCGGGTGAGATGTGAGGTATTTGATAGTAGAATCGGCGGCAAGAATCCAGCTGAATTTTGTTAGATAAGAATAGCCATGAGAGAGTCTATTCTTCTTACCGGTCTTTATATGTCCCGAACCGTGCCGGGTCATAGATGTACATCTTAATGAGGTATTCATAGAAAGAGTCATCTCCTCCGCCCCAGCCTCCACGGGCATCTACGAATTGGCCAGACGTGATATTCACGTTCGTACCTATGAGGCCAGGGAATGGAACATTTCCCTCTGGCTTGGGAGCTAGGAGATGCGATTCCCCTTTCTGACTAAGTCTGGCATATTCATCATTGCCAGTCAGATCAGACAATCTCGTCCATTCTAGAACCAGGGTACCAATCGTCGCAATGCCATTGGTATCACTCCCGTCAGTCGTTTGAGCCTCGAGGTTAAGGTTATTCCCTGGCACTCCCGATGGCGTATCAAATGCGAACTTCATCTGGTCTGCCAAATTCTTAGATTGGTCGAGGAGAGATTCAATATTCTTGTTCTGTTGCAAGTCAGTCAGAATTTGGTCATGTGGAGGCGTGACGCGGGGTCAGCTGTTCTCCTTACATCAGGGACCAGACCCGCCAAAGGTCCTTTCAAGAGGTCATACCCAGATATCATACCCCCAAGATATCGAATCTATTGAGTTAGCGTCTTACAAGTTCCTGAATATGCCAAGGCCATTTACCGTTGTCTCAAATAGGCTGACTTGGTCATCTGTTTTGGTAAAGTCCACCTTGGGAATGTAATCAACGATCTGGTTGACAATCTCGGGAATTTCCATCACTAATGCGGTGCTGAGGGCATCGGCTGCGCTTGCTCCCCAACCATTTCTAAGAAATCGTCAATCCCGAACGATATAGACTGGGTCCCGCTAGATAGGAGACAGTACCTTGAATCGGTGGACCCGTTGGTAACTGGGCGAAGCTCGTCATGCGGAAACGCATACTTATAATAGCCATTCCAGGCGAATTGGAAAGCTTCCTTCACAGCCGCAGCGCGCGCTTTACCGTCTTCTTGTCTCGGTATGCATCTTTGAGGTGCTGCGACTGCGACTGAGGCGAGCGAGAGGCCGGACGCCAGATAAAGTGGCGAGATGTGCATGGTGATAATCGGCAATCAATCAATTTGGTTAGTGATGAAGGAGAGTTTAATTCAACAACACCCCTCTGTCCGATAATGTTGAATTGGGGTCAGAGCGACATTACTTATACACGAAGTACTACCTATAGGCAGGCTGTAAGCATGGCCCCTCCGCATCACGTCCACGTGCGAGGATCACTTCTGAGCTCTGTTGTGTTGTCTTGGATTGACGGACGCGCCAAGGTGCGGGCCCCCAATCCTTCCTCCTCATCAGCGCCAATTAAACGACGAGCCGACAGAGGAGCCGGCGATCGAGATGATCATCTCTTAAATTGACGTTTCCAGGCAGTTTACTAAGTATAGGCGGGGGATTGAATAAGCCCGAAATAACGCCCACCAGAGTAGAGTACCATCGCAAGGACAAGGCAGCACGCCCGAGGTTAGTAGTAGTGCTCACTATAATAATATGGCCCTATATTTATCTTACGTTGCTACAAAGGAGGGTACAGTACTCCATAGAGCGACATACATACTACAGCATACTTATAGTAAGCTGCAGTAGTACTTCGGCGTCACTCGGCGTCAAAAGAGTAGGGATTTGCAAACAAAACACCGAGATACAGACATTGCCAAATGAGACGCGACAAGCCTAACTAAGCGACAACAACTTTAATCCTTCCCCCGCACCGTTGGAAACGTTGGAAATGGCAACGGATGCGGAATTATAGCCGTAATATCAACCCTGTGAGGCATTGCTTGGTGTACCTTGGCGGGGTTGGCCAATAAGAGATGGAGTATGCTATGTACACTGCACTCGATGGTTGGGGCCGCCAAGCGCCGAGGGTCCTCCACTTCTTTGACGATCACTCTGCCAGCTTTAAACCTTGAACTTGCGGGGTTGGAAAAAGCTAAAGAGATGTGACGTTGTATATCCCCGCTCTGAGATATGCCGTGGGACGAAGCTGTCGTGTTAGCGAGAAAGACCCCGTGCAGATGAAATCCGCATAGGCAGGTGGTGTTATATAGCCCTTGTCTCTCAATAAGGCCGTGGCCGATGTGGTGCAAATAGCAGCATTCTCAATTCAAGCTCGCAACAATGTGGAACAGGCTTGCTGTCGCGGGTTTTATGGTGGCTACGGCTACGGCCTCAATATCCGACTCATGCCCGGATTATTTAGATTACGCCAAAGAGCACCATGGTCCTTATTCGGCGGGAAAATATAACCTCTCATCACAGCGACCAGCTCCGTCGTGCCGAACTTTCGAATCTCAAGATGTGGAAGACACCATTGACCGGATGAACAAGACCATGCGTGACCCTGATCTGTTCCAGCTATTTCAGAATGCGTACCCGAATACACTTGATACGGCTATTAAGTGGCACGGAACTGCGGAGGGGAGTGACGAGGAGCTAACCTTTGTCATTACTGGAGACATGTAAGCTATTCTTGCTGCTGGATTCAAACTGGTCTCTTATTAACGAATGTTAGAAATGCTATGTGGCTGCGTGATTCTGCCAACCAGATGCAATCCTACCTTCCACTGTTAAAGCCGGCAACATCCAGTAATTCGATTGCCTCTCTCTACCGAGGCGTTATTAATCTCCAAGCTCGATATCTTCTAACTTCGCCCTACTGCAACTCTTTCCAACCTCCCGTTGAGTCTGGTATCCCGCCAGCAGAAAATGGCGCTTCAACGGATGATAAAGTGTTTCCGACCTATACCAACCAATCGGTGTTCGAGTGCAAGTACGAGCTTGATTCTCTTGCTGCGTTCCTCGAGGTTTCATCGAACTACTACAAAGCCACGAATGACATTGGTTTCTTCAAGAAATACAAATGGGTTGATGCCATCAAAGCTGTCTTAGATGTTGCGACGACTATGATGGAGCCAACATACAACCAGAATGGTAGCGTCAACACAAGCCCGTATACTTTTACACGACAGACCAACAGGGCTACCGAAACTTTTGCAAATGACGGACTCGGCAATCCTAGTGCCCCGAACACTGGGCTGATTCGTTCTGGTTTTAGGCCATCGGACGATGCTACGATCTATCAGTTCTTGATTCCCTCCAATATGATGTTTGCTTCATATCTCGCATCCTCAGCCGACATTATGAGCGCCCTTCCAGGACAGAAATCTCTGGGAAATCGCATGGCTCAGATGGCCGTAGCTCTACGTGAGTCCATTAATAAACATGGAATAGTCAACGATCCCGTGCACGGCCGCATCTATGCGTTTGAAGTCGATGGATATGGCTCGCGGAATATCATGGATGATTCAAACGTCCCTAGTCTACTCTCTGCACCTTTTATTGGATATGTCGACAAGAAGAACAAAGTGTATCAGAACACTCGCAAGGTTATCCTTAGCACCGCAAACCCATACTTCATGAAAGGCCCCGTGTTCAATAGCATTGGTGGCCCGCACGTTGGGCCTGGGTTTGGGTGGCCCATGGCGAGCATTATCCGTATTTTGACCTCAGATGATGACGCGGAAATAAAGCAGACTTTGGGGGAGTTGGTGTCTACCACAGATGGGCTTGGACTTATGCACGAGGGTATAAACTCGTTCGATTCCACCAAATGGACGAGACAATGGTAAGTTTGACTTCTACGTTGCTGTGACCAAGACTAATTGCTGTGATATAGGTTCTCATGGGTTAATGGCTTGTTTGGGCAAATGATTTTGGATTTGGAGGAGAGGAAGCCGTACATTCTTAAAACAAGCTTCCAGTGATTACTATAGGCCAGACATGTTGAAAATAATGCCAGTGATGATCTTCATGGTCATTGTCTTCCGCTTAAAAAAGCGCCCCACTGATGCCAACTAATAGAAATTATCCATTCACCTCTATTCATGAGTGACTGGGCCATAACTTACAGTCCTAAGTGATTGAATACATTTACTTCAATTATAGTCACTATAAATGCTCTTGTAATGCTCAGTCGCTCTTCTTATTTTTGGGTGGAACGAGTAGTCTCATATTAGAATTATGCATTTGCTACCAGTTGCTATCAGTTTTTTGTAACGCCAAACTCCACTCCTGGGACATCCAAAGTAGATAAACACTATAATTATAGATCCAATTGTATTACGTATTAATGCCTCGTTGATCGCAAGGCGTTGATGTGCTGTCACATGACTCATATATCCCTGCCCGCCCGCCTTCGTTTGTGAGTTCGGGTGTTGACGGCACCAAACTCCCATTCTCGGTGAAACCGGAACCATCCATATAAATATATTTCCGGCTCTTCTTTGGTAGCCATCGATGGAGTAATACAGCTTTATTATTTTTAATAACTTCTTATATTCTGTAGCGCCAATTGGGCACTGCTAAAGGCCGCCACAGCAAAAATGTTTCGCGGCGATGCCGGCCTTCGGCGAGAGCCCCAACCGCAGAGCGGCTGCAACACGGAAATGGTTTCATTATCGGCAGAAACGGGTCGTCTGCAACAGATACCTGTCAATACTATAGATTACGCTGGAGAAGAAGCGCAGGTCCCGTCCAGAGTCGTGTCTCAACAGAATGCGACGCCGGTCATGACACCAGCAATGGCTAAGCAACGACGTACCCAGCAAATATTAATAGTCATCTCATCTTTAATGCTCACATTTACTGGCTGTGGCCTTAATTTTGCATTTGGTGTCTATCAAGAGCTTTACGAAACACTTGATGGGCCGTTTGCTGGTGCAAGTGCAGCGGAGATCGATCTCATCGGCACACTTGCTGTCTCACTCATGACAATTGGAGCACCGTTCGCCAGCGCATGGACAAAGTCTTACAGCCCTCGTTCTGTATCCTTAATAGGAGGAGTTCTCTTTGCAATTGCAAACATTGCTGCATCATTTGGGCAGAAACTGTGGCACTTTGTTCTGACCCAAGGGCTCCTCCTCGGCTGCGCGACCTGCTTGTCGTATATTCCAGCCGTAACAGTAGCCCCAGGTTGGTTCAATGGCCGCCGTGGGTTGGCCATGGGTATTGTTTTGAGCGGTACTGGGCTCGGCGGCGTTGCCTGGGCGCCGCTACTCAGATACCTTAATGCCACAATTGGTTTCCGTAACGCCCTCCGAGCAACCGGAGTCATGGCTTTCGTTCTCATATCTGCTTCGGCATTAGCACTAAAGTGGGAGCCAGCAACAGAAGCCCAACACGTGCAAGATGCGCAAGGACGCCGGCGTGGCCTAAACATACCACGTGCAAACTGGCCTATTGTTAAGAGCCGACCATTTATGGCCCACGCCTCAGCTGCTGTAATGCAGGCCGCAGCATACTACACACCGGTCTACTTTTTCTCGTCTTATGCAAAGACATTGGGATACAGTCAGACGGCGGGAGCAAACTTTATCGCTCTTAGCAATGCGTGCAACTTCGGCGGCAAGATCGTTCTCGGAGCACTGGCAGATCGGTACGGACGACTGAACGCCCTGTTTTTAACCACTTCGGTGTCTGCTATTGCCACGTTCGCCTTCTGGCTTCCTTCAACAATGTTTTTCCCTCTCGCAGTCCGTCGCGCCTTGTTCATCTCTTTCACCATGCTATACAGCGTCACCGCATCGGCATATGTCGCTCTTTTCCCCACAGCGATCGCCGAGCAATTCGGTATCCAGAATTTTGCTTCTATTAACGGGCTTTTGTATATGCTTCGGGGCATTGGGACGCTTTTTGGGACACCAATTGCGGGTGCACTTATCCACGACGGTGGGTTCAATGGTGCGACGGCGAGTTTTGAGAAGACCACGATAATGGTAGGCGTGTTTCTGGTTTGTGCTACATTAGCAGCTGGATGGGCGAGGGCGGAAAGTGCTGTCACAACAGGGTGGAAGTTACGAGCGTAGATAGAACAAGGAGGCACGATTTGTAGTTTTGTTATTATAATGGTATCTTACATATGCCCAGCCAGCAACTTGTAAAACAGTAAAACATCAACCATATCGTCCTCGACTACTTTGAGTCTGGTGTCTCCTTGGCTTTGATCTTTTCATTTCTCCAGTCCCACAATGTCATCCCCCCTGAATAAACTCCCCAAACGACCCCAGTAATCAGTACTTCCGTAACAAACAGTGTAGCAACATTCGCTACCCCATGCCATGTCAACCTAGACCCATCATTCAAGAATATCCAGAACATATCCCTGGTAGGTAGACCCATCTTTGCTCTCCAGCTTTGGCCGATAGCTCTAACCGCCATAGCTTCAAAGGGCATTGTGAAAACTGAAGCAAGGAGAACACTCAGCGCATCAGCGGCCAGATGGGCTGGCAGAAGTGAAGTAGCTGTCAAGTTATAAACTTTGGCACCCGATCTGGGCTCGTCGGCGTAGTTTGCATTGCGTAGTTCGGCAGAGTAAGAGCCAATCGCTTCTGCGGGCTCATCGGTTGCCTCGACGTCGAAAGAAATAAAGGTTGTCTGTGTGATCTCTTGCTCGTCCGTCGTTGTAGCTAGAGAGTCCCGCCGCCTTGACGGGGAGAAGTCTCGTTCCCGTTCTTGAGGTTGTGGGGAACGTGGTTCTCCTTCGAGGGCACGGAGAGTTCGTGGATCGGATGTTGGTGTTACTGGTGATGCAGGGAACTGAGGACCATGTCGATGCACTTCCGGACTTAGATCTGATTCTGTGCTACCAGATGAATAATCTGACGCATTCGAAATGCTGTTAGGATCTGGTAATCGCGGCGCATTCGATAGGTCGTCATATTCTTGCTCTTGTATTGTTTGCCGCAATTCATTGATTGCGCCAAGTAGGTCGGGTGATAGAGAACGGATATTGGAAGGATGGGGGAGAAACTCGTATAGGGGGTCGAATATGAGATTTGACAGTAATTGGGTGGTACGCTTCCATGCTGCTAGGAGTATACAAGGTGCAATGACCAAGCCCATTGAACCAAGCCAAGATAGTACAGTAGGAGTAGTAAAAGTGTTTGGAAACGCGGGTAGGTAGAGAGGAGACTGAGAGGAGAACGGAACCATGAAGAGCAAGGTCGGAACAAGCTGGTTGGGGTTAAAAAGGTTGAGCTGTTGAAGGGTGGCGAAATATTGGTAATGGAACATGATATGATAGAAGCAATATTCGATTCTACGTAAAGTTAGCAATTTATTGTGGTACGCATTGTTACTGAGCAGTTGGGGGCATGATGCGCACATTCGTTTCGTTGAAAGACTTTCGATGTCAAATATCTGCTCATACACAAGCGCGAAGTTTCCGAAAGCTGGGCCACGGTCAGATTAATGTCTTATAGGGGAATGTTAATATGCATACCTCTATTTAGCAACAAGGCTGGCAATCCTGCACCTAGCATACGCGGAATCGAACGGTCCACACGCTCAAGACGAATAATGTCCAACAGAGGATGGAGAGAGTATTCCCGGTACAACTGAAACCATCAGTTGGCAATCTCACAAGTCAGGCTTCAGATCATACCAGTGTTCTCCTCCTTAAACCACTAGTTCCCCATACACCCGCTGTGAGCAGTACCCCGCCTATTGTCCGCCGTCTGAAGGCTTTATCGAAGTCCTCCTCTCGGGCAGCCTTGAGAGCCTCGTCACGTGCCCTAAAATCTGAATTGGGTTCAATGATACCTGCTGCCTGCAAGACTTCGTTGGACGCCCTGACGAGGTCTTTTGTGCGCTGTGTTGTCTCTGGATTGATGGGCCTGCCGCGGTCATCATACTGCTGTCCAGTCCGGACTGTCCCATCGCTCTGCCCCGGGTCGTCGTTGACTATGAGCTCGTCATTGTAGGGTGAGCGGCCCTGATATCTGTTAGATATTGCGAGGTAACATAAAAGTTGCCTATGCTGGATCATATAGCTAAAGAGATAGCGATCATACCAGGGCGGAAACGATCAATGGTTCAAGGCGCGTCATTTTTGATCAATATAGTTTGTGAAGCTAGTTGGCCTCTCGAGCTTTCATGTGGGTTCACCGCCACCGGGTGACCATCGCAGAGACAGATGGCGATGTCACTGGTGAAACTTTGGGGCATTCCACTATTGAAGCAGCATTGATTTGGTGCCTGCGAGTAGTTCAGGCGCGCACAAGCAGGGTCGCGGTTTGGAGAGTGGGGTTTGGCGCTAAGATTAAGCTTATCCGTCTTATCCTTGTTCTGCGTCAAATTTTTGAGATTGTCGCAAGAACACCAAAGATCTTTTACTTCACCCACATCGCGATTAACATACACTCGCGCTAGCCGCGACATTCGTAATCATGGCCACCAAGGCCGCATACCAGACGACCTTTGAGGCTGAGCAAGTTATTCAACCTATATATACTGGTGGGAGTGTCGCGCTCGATCACACTGGGCGCCTTCTTGCGACAACTCTTGGGGAAGATGCCTTGATTACAGATCTGAACACCGGCAAGCAGCTGGCAAGAATCGAAGGGGTTCGTCTAGAGCGGCAGTGTTGTTGGTAGTATGTGCTAACCTTGAAACAGGACGGAGAAGAAATATCGACACTGACGTGTGAGTCTACAAAAGCAACTACCCGATTATGTTCTGTGCTAATGAACCCTCCTAGTAACGCCTTCTGCGTCTCATCTGATCATCTGCTCTCGATCATTATCTATGCGAATCTTTTCGCTCAAGCCCTCCAATTCCTCATCCGATACTATCGCAACCGAATTGGTGCGAACTCTCAAACCGCACACAACGCCTGTCGTTGTGCTGTCCGTGGACCGGACAAGCACGCTGCTAGCGACCGGTGCCGCCGACGGAGTGGTGAAGGTCTGGGATATTAGAGGAGGATATGTGACGCACACATTCCGCGGCCCGAATATTTTGATCTCGGCCTTGCACTTTTTCGAACTAGCGATAGGCAATAGCGGCGAAGAGACTGGGATATCAGCTAGGAACAGAAAAAATCGATTTGGTGATAATGGTGCCGATGAAGCACAAAAGGGGGATAACGAACTTGCACGAGGCTTCCGACTAGCTTCGGGAAGCCAGGACGGAAAGATCAGAGTCTGGGATCTATACAAACGGAACTGCGCCTCCACCCTCGATTCTCACGTCTCAGATGTTAGAGCGCTAGATTATTCGCCAGAAGAGAACCTGCTCTTATCCGCCAGTAGAGATAAGACGGTAATGTGGTGGGATGCAAAAACATGGAAAGTCAGAAAAGTTACACCTGTTTTAGAAGAGGTGGAAGCAGCGGGATTTATTGAAGATGGAAAGCTATCATACACCGCTGGGGCGAATGGACGGCTACGAGTATGGCAGACAGAGTCTGGAAGAGAGGCAACCGCAGCGCAGACCCCGGGAGACGAGGGCGATGCAATTGTCGGAGCCGTATACTTCCAAGGCCTCCCATTTATTCTTACCATCAACACCGATCACATAATCATTCTTCATTCCGTTTCCGGACTGGAACACATCGAAGGGAAGACGTTGTCCGCATTGCCCGAGCTAAAGAGGATCTCCGGGACCCACGACGAGATTATTGACCTTGGATACCTTCTCCCCGACCGATCACTGCTCGCCTTGGCCACCAACTCGGAGGAGATCCGCATTGTATCCCTTGCCCAGTCTGACTCGACATATTTTGGAGCAGATGTGGCGCAACTTAACGGCCATGAAGACATCATCATCTGCCTCGACATCGACTGGTCCGGGCACTGGATAGCCACGGGAGCAAAAGACAACACCGCTCGATTATGGCGTATCGACCCGGCTAATAACTCGTTTACTTGTTACGCCACGCTTTCTGGACACGCGGAGTCCATAGGTGCTGTCGCACTGTCACGGACTGTTCCGCCATTGGACTCTCCAGCTTACAATGATCCTTTAAATCATCCGCCAAAGTTTCTCTTAACAGGTTCTCAGGACCAAACCATTAAGCGCTGGGATATTGCGGCCCTGCATGCCGCCCAACAAAAGGCACCCAGAGCTCTTTACACAAGGAAAGCCCATGACAAGGATATCAACGCCATCGATATCAACCATAATGGACAAGTATTTGCATCTGCATCTCAAGACCGCACAGTAAAGATATGGTCTGTAGAAGAAGGCGAGACAATGGGCATCCTTCGTGGCCATAGACGTGGTGTATGGTCGGTGAAGTTTGCCCCAAAGAACACGCCAATTATTGTCGGCGAGAATGGCTCGGCGGGTGGGAAGGGACTTATTCTCACGGGCAGTGGCGATAAGACTCTCAAGTTATGGAGTCTATCAGATTACAGCTGTCTTCGTACGTTTGAAGGACATACCAACAGTGTCTTGAAAGTCGCATGGCTAAACATCCCCAAACAAGAAGCCAACAACAAGAGGCATGTTCAAGTTGCAAGTGCTGGTGGCGACGGGCTCGTAAAAGTGTGGGATACCAGCAGCGGCGAAGTGGAGTGTACGCTTGATAACCATGAAGACCGAGTATGGGCTCTGGCTGTGCATCCAGTTACGAATACTATTGTCTCTGGCAGTGGTGATTCTACTATTTCGTTCTGGACGGATACGACAACGGCAACACAGGCTGCGTCGACCGCCGCCGCAACACAATTCGTCGAGCAGGAACAGGAATTACAAAATTACATCCACGCTGGGTCATATCGAGAGGCCATCACACTTGCCCTTCAGTTAAACCATCCTGGGCGTCTTCTCTCTCTGTTCACTGCTGTTGTCACTGGCGCCAAGGATGATGGGTCTTTGAGTGGGCTACACGCTGTTGATGAAGTAATCGCAAGCCTCAGTGACGAGCAAATTTACCTTCTTTTGCTCCGCCTGAGAGATTGGAACACGAATGCCCGCACGGCACCTGTAGCGCAGACTATTCTTTGGACGCTAGTGAAGAGTTATCCTGCTAGTCGATTCACAAATATGAAGGTTAAGGGGGGGCAAGGGAAGAGCTTGAAGGAGGTCCTGGATGCGCTCAAGGCGTATACGGAGAGGCATTACAGGCGGATGGAGGAACTGGTCGATGAAAGCTACCTCGTGGAATATACGCTAAGGGAGATGGACGAGGTGGCGTTTGCCGGAAACGGAGACGGTGAGATGGGGCAAGATGTTGTCATGGTTTGAGGTAACACTCGGCTGAATTGAAGAGAACTTTTGGACCCTCGTCGAGGTAGCACGAACAACGCGCATAGGTTTACCCAGCCCTTCAGAATCAGTTGCGTGACCACGACCAATAACAGACGGCATCACCCCTCGTTATCACACGCTTCGGCTACCATCACAGATCTGTGTTGAGACTCTGAGACACCACGCTATCGGTCTGTCCCCTGAATTGTGGCTGCTAGGAGACATGTACCGGGCCACGTACCACCCGTCCGCTCTTGGTGACAGATGATATATCCTTCCTTGTACTAGTGGCGTGGGGTGGGCTGGAGCATCCCACGTGTGGGATAGGCTCACTTAGCTAAAAGCGCGATGGTGGAAAATGGCGGTCTGTCAAGAGGTATTATTGCTATGTAGCGCGTGCTTGATTTTATGGGGGACATAACAATAGGATTAGGACTTTCCTCATGATATGATATTAAATATATTAAGGAGTATATAATATCTCGATATAAAACTGTGTGGTGATGACATTTTTAGTGTTTTGATGGTTATTGTGAAATTTTTAAAACTGCCTCAACCATCCCAAACCCATTCAACGTCAAACCCAAGAACATTCCCACGGCACTTGTTTAGCGTTAACTGACCTTATCGCTATGGAAATTTGGTTTAGCAGATACGAAGTGGGAGGTGGACGTTTCTATGAGAATAATTATTAAATGCTATCGTCATCAAATTGAGGCATATATTATTTGTGCGTTGCCGCGATGTGAGGCATTTTGGCCCGCTCCCGCCGACATGGGACATAACAAGGACACACTTACACAGCCCCCCCTTTCTACTGAGGGGTTCTAATCCGATGGTCGGTATCTGAGTGAGAAATTAAGTTAGTGAATAAATTACGAGTTTTTGCCATAGAAAAGACCATCAATGAATATGCCTCATATTATAACTAGTCGTAATAAAGACAACCCACTGTCACCATCCATCCCTCCTGTTAACATTATCTCCGCCTTTACCAAGTTTTCCCCAGATCTGCGGGATTAGTTCACTGCCTGAAAAGATACCCCTATTAACAAGTTTTCTACCATGGATTCGGGCGACCAAGAACGATCGAGCTCGGAAGACCTAGAAGCTGCAGATCATGACATGCCAAAGCGCATCACTTTTGGCCCAGAGGGACAACGCGAGCGACGGAAAAACATAAATGGAAGTCGTCGCCGCTCCGCCAGTCGTGACTCCATCTCCAGTGTCCGCAGCCGCGCTAGAGCCGTCCAAGGCATTCCGATAGAATTCCGGACGCTATCCTTCCAGATCTCAGACTCCCAGGCAATCGAAGACGCTAAACCGAGCAAAAAATTCCTCGAGGAACGAAAAAAGAAGAAGAGAACCGATGATATAGAAGAGAAGGACTACTTTGAACATTTGGATTATCACATACGGATTGGAGATGATGTGTGTAGAGCCCTCAACGTTAATCCTGGCAATGGCTTGAGCGCTTCGGAGGCGGCGACTCGGCTCTCACAAAATGGGAAGAACGCTTTTCCGCATCGTCGTGAGAACTACGTCAAAAAGATAGCCTTCTACGTCTTCGGCGGTTTCTGTTCTGTGTTGTGGATTGGCGTCATTGTTTTCTTCATCTGCTGGCGGCCGTTAGGAGATCCAAATCCAGCTGCCTACAATCTCGGGTTGGCCATTCTCATAATGATCGTCATTTTTCTTCAGGCTTCCTTTTCGGCCTTTCAAGACTGGTCTACGGCAAAGACAATGAAATCAATCCTAAGCCTTCTCCCTGGAGACACTCTGGCTATTCGTGAAGGACAGCCCCTGAAAGTTGCCTCTTCAGATGTCGTTGTCGGAGACATTATTAGGATCAGCATTGGCAACAAAGTCCCCGCTGACATACGTCTCTTGAGCACATCCGGTGATGTGCGCTTTGATCGCTCAATGCTGACAGGAGAGTCCGATGAAGTCGAGGGAGCAATCGACATGACGGACATAAACTTCCTTGAGACTCGCAATGTGGCTTTGATGGGCACAATGGTTACCAATGGTAGCGCTACTGGCGTTGTTGTTCTTACTGGAGGCGACACTGTCATGGGACGAATTGCGAAAGCCACAAACGCCGTGAAAGACGAACCAACCCTTATACAACGCGAGATACACCGTTTCGTCTTGATTATTGTTGCCTGCACAGTTGTCTTGGCAAGCGCTATTATTTTCACTTGGGTGGGCTGGTTGAGGGTGAAGCACCCTGCGTACATGAGCCTCATCAGCATGCTTAACAACGCCATGGGTTGCGTCGTTGCCTTTATCCCAGAAGGAATGCCAGTCGGAGTAGCGCTCACAATGATGATCGTTGCAAGAAGGATGAAAAGCAATGATATCCTTCCCAAGGGCCTATCTACCGTTGAAACCCTCGGATGTGTCAATGTAATGTGCTCTGACAAGACCGGCACATTGACCGAGAATAAAATGGTTGTCGCCACTGTTGGGTTCTTAGACAGCCGCATGACTGCCGCCGAGGCCTTTTCTGTACTTTCAGAAGGAAATTCGGCCCCGCTGAAGGAGCTCCATCGCACTTCGGTGCTCTGCAACGACGCAACTTTCGACCCCCTCACAAAAAATCTGCCTGTTATAGACCGAGAAACTCAGGGTAACGCCACCGACGGGGCAGTCTTGAAGTTTGCTGAGGCAGCAAGAAAAGGATGCAGTGACTACATCAACAATGAGAGCCCGAGAGCTTTCCAGATACCCTTCAACTCGAAAAGTAAATGGATGCTTACGCTGCACAAGACTGAATCGGCAGGAACCGAACCGCAGTACCTCATGTTGATAAAAGGAGCCCCAGATGTCCTCCAACCTCTCTGCACAAGATACTGGTCTTATGAAAGTAAAACTATTAAACCATTCGACCCAGCGTCTCAAGCTCAGTTTTCATTGCTTCAAGAGAATCTCTCGCGAAGCGGACAGCGTGTTATACTGCTATGCCAGCGCTACATCACCCCCCGCGAGACTCTCGGATCTAACGCCTTTACGAACGAAATACAAGACGGCATAAATGATCTCACCATCATTGGTGTTCTTGGAATAACAGACCCACCTCGCAAAGAGACTGCAGCAACTGTCGCAGCATGTCGTCGCGCAGGCATACGGTTTTTCATGGTAACTGGAGACTTCGGCCTGACTGGTTCTGCTATTGCCCGCGACATAGGAATATTCACAAATGCGGCCGATCCGGATACTTTTGATGACATTGTCGATCGTCGCACTGATATTTCGGAGAACCGAGAAACAAGAGAATGGACCAAATCTAGCTTGCTGCTTGAAGGTCCCTCAATATCCAAACTCACTGGGGAAGATTGGGATTTAGTTTGCGAGTACGAGGAAATTGTTTTCGCACGCACAAGCCCCGAACAGAAGCTCCGTATCGTGAAAGAGTTCAGGAAGCGAGATAATGTTGTTGCCGTTACTGGAGATGGTGTTAACGATGCACCTGCTCTGCGGGCTGCCGACGTTGGGATCGCCGTGGTAAGCGGCAGCGATGTTGCTCTTGAGGCGGCGGATCTTGTACTCCTTGATAAGTTCGATTCCATTATTGACGCAATCCGCCTTGGCCGCCTGGTATTCCAAAACCTACAGAAGATTATCAGCTACCTCTTGCCTGCAGGTTCTTGGTCTGAGATCTGGCCAGTCCTGATGAATGTCTATTTCGGCTTTCCCCTACCGCTTTCGACCTTTCTTATGATTATAATTTGCGTCTTCACCGATCTATTCCTTTCGCTCGCCCTCATCATGGAGAAAGAGGAGTTCGACTTGCTTGAACTTCCGCCTCGGAAAGCGAAGAAAGATCACCTAATCAACCTCAAGATATACGCCCAAAGCTATCTCTTCGTAGGTGTCATGGAAACGGTTTGCGCACACGCCATGTTCTTCTTGTACATGTACAAACATGCGGGTATTCCTTTCCATGCGCTCGCCCTGGCCTTCGAGGACTATTCGGAAGGCTTCTATGGCTATACTACAGCCGAACTCACGCACTTCAACACTGTCGGCCAGAGCGTGTACTTTGTTACTCTCGTATTTTTGCAATGGGGAAATATTCTTAGCATTCGCAACAAACGACTCTCAATCCTCCAAGCAGATCCTATCAGGAAACAGAGAAGAAACCCATGGCTGCTTGCGGGTATGGCAATGAGCTTGGCCATTGCAATTTTTGTGACGGAACAGCCTGGAATACAGCGCATCTTCGGGACGGCAAAAGTGCCGCTCGAGTTCTGGTTTATACCACTTCCTTTGGCCCTAGGAATCCTTATGATGGATGAAATCAGGAAGTTGGTGGTAAGAACTTGGCCAAAGGGAGTGTTGGCGAAGATAGCTTGGTAAATAACTATCTTGTGTGTGACAGTGGGGAGATGGGATGCGACATGACGGAGTCAGCTTGGAAGAGATGGGTTGGCACCAGAACAAATGAAGTAAAATAAAACCAAATAATACATTTACCTTCAATTATGCTGTTAAAACTCATGCGCAAACAATCCCTTTGAGATAAGGCCAACCTTAGGCTTGGCAATGCTTGTACCTTTGTACACCTGTTGAGTTACCCCACAATATGTATTACATAAGCTTCCTATTGCAACAAATGAAGTGAGGCTCGCCGCCAGCCTCGGTTCTCCTGAATGACATTGTAGGTCAAAGTCGTGGAATTGTATACGTCCTGGCCGCAAACTGCCGACAAACTGGGTACGTCTGTTCCCTGAGACACTGGCCTTGTAGCTAGAAGATCTCCAATTGACATTTAACCCTAGAGAAATCTATAGCCAACGTCTCCGGGGGTAACCCAAACGTCGCAAACATGCGTGCCCGCATCCTTCTACTCGTCATCCTCTCCATCATCAGTCTACTCGTCTTTTTCTCGTCCCGTGATTCGAATCTTCCATCAGCTTCGCAAATATACCATGGCTCTGGAGGCAAAACTTCCCCATCCTCGAAGAAGGTCGCAGCCTTGATGGAAACGCGCGCAACACCCAACCTCGTCCCACTCATCCTCCATTTCTCCTCCGTCCTCGGCCCAACATGGCCAATCAAGATCTTCACCACACAAGCTGCCATTGCGAATCTCTCGACATCCGCAGCTTTTGAGCGCAAGATCGCCGATAAGAGCATATCCTTTGTCCTCCTTCCAGAGACCGAGACCTTCAAGGAGCACTCCTCCGTGTCGGCATTCTTCTCGAAGCCTTGGTTCTGGGAGCAGCTTGCGCCTGCGGAGCGTGTGTTGATGTTCCAGTCCGACTCGATCATCTGCGCCAACTCGCGCCGCACGGTTGATGACTTCCTGGAATATGACTTCATTGGTGCGCCAGTGCGAGAGGGCCTTGGCGCCGGTTATAATGGCGGGCTATCGATCCGCAACGTACCTCTGATCCTAGAAATCGTAAACAAGGAGTCATGGTCGGAAGACAGGAAGGAAAAGAACGGGAAATACAAGGATGGCCCGAACGTGGATTACGAAGACCAATGGTTCTATGCGAAGATGAGCGAGAGGAATGCGCATTTCCCGACGCAAGAGGTGGCCAGCCAGTTTGCCGTGGAGACCATCTGGGCTGAGAAGCCACTTGGATACCACCAGGCCAACGTATGGCAGGCAGGGAGCATGGACGACATCCTTAAATGGTGCCCGGAGTACAAGATGTGCACGAGCGAGACATATACTAGCCATTGAGTGGCTATCACATGGGCAACGGCGTTAATGGTCATTTATGGTGGGAATACGTGGATGTATGATATTGTGCTTGTACATTCTCCAGATACTATCTGTCTTTTAGGCCAGGTATGGTTGCCTAAATAGACTACGGCTGCCTGTGTTGCCATAAAGTGTATAGAATCAACTTTTCAACGGCTTTTATCCAATATGTGCCGGTTACTATACATTATTTCCATGCTTACATGGCTCCCTGTGCATACTTCATATCTCCGTTGAAAGCTACGCAGGGCAAGTCGTGCACATAAGGCGAAGAGTCAGCTCCATGATATGCGCCACTTCTGGGGAATAATTTCAAGTTCACCTAGCAACCAAAGTATCGATAGCGGTCGTCATGACTCCGTTGGGAATCCTGGCTGGCGCAGGGGAAGCCTTAGCGGTTGAACATGTCTTATTGCTTTTATGTGGAGCTACGCCTAGTTGCAAAAGCCGCGAGCTTGTAGAAGCCGGCCACATGGTCACCATTGCCAACGAGATATATCTGTATTGTGTCAACAGAGATGAGTACGCTATTTTGGATTGGAGAGACTGGCCACCTTGGCACACTTACCAGCCCTGCCACCGTCGGCGTAGTCCGATAAAACAGTAGCTTCATCGGCAGTCTCCTCAGACTGAGATTGAAATGCTGCCAGCGTCTGTGCGTATGAAAGCTTTCCAGTTCCTGCAAGGAGCGCCTACCATGGTTTCGTCTGTATGCATGGCGCGGCTTTTCCAGCTGCCGGACAGCCCGCGATCTGTGAGTAGTAACAGCATTGAAACACCAAAAACATTCCGACGATAGCTATGGATCATCAGCACAGGAGGTCTGAGAGTCATGCAGGGGAACACACTTAATGGAAACCATGACGACTTAAGCCGTGTCTGCTACACATCTGCCGTCATGTGGGTAATGTTTGCAGTTCCAAGCCGCCCTTCGTGGCTTAAAAGGACTGCCGGTTTCAGCCTGGTAGGGTTTAGGTGGCATGCAAGGATAGGCAATCCCCCGAAAGGATCTTATTTCCTCTGCCGAGAAACTTCCCGTGGATAGGATCGAACGTGGCGCCCTTGTCGGGGTAGGCCAAAGGTGGGGATGGTGTGAACGGAATGCGGGGGAGTAGCCAGAGGCGTCAATCGCCTTATCCGAATGGAAGGCTAGTAGTGTTTACAACAGACGACTGTCAGTTGCAGGACAGGCCCTTGTTGCACATGTTCAGTGCCTTAGAAGTTTGAGCGCCTGTCAAGAGCACTAGCGGCACAGTTACAGGCCATCCTGCAAGGAACGGGACCAATGTTTCGGAGTACTTGGGCACCCGATATGCAGGTTGCAGGCGAGCAGAAGGATCATTACTGCATCATTGTGTTGCTAAGAGCGAGGTGGGAGATACACTACCTTGGCTACGTAGAGGATTATACTAGAGTGCTTCCGCTCCTTCGATTACTTCATTTTACCTCTGTCTCCCCATTTTATTCCCTCGCCCTCCTTGTTACATCCATTACATGTGTCACGGCGCCGGGGTAGCTTCTCATTGCAGCAAGATGTGTTGATGGTTGACTACTGGCAGAGTGTAACTTTGCGGCGGGGCTATATGCCTAGCTTGCCAAAATAAGAAGTTATTTCCCTCACTATCACATCAAGCGCTCTGTCCCGAGGAGAATTGACACGCGTTGACAAGGAATCCTAATCAGCACATGGGACGGGGTAAACAACAGTTCCGTAACCTCTTGCTGGTTACTTAAGTATAATAAAGTGGAGCGTAATAGGTAAAGCAGTGCTGTGAGAGAGAGAGCTAGCAAATCATCTTCCTTAGTATTATCAACGCCTGCCCCCTGTTCAAGTCGGTAAGAAGTGTTTGAGATCCATGCTACACGATCCAGGACGATCTAACGCTACACGTAGATCAGTGCATAATCTAAAGTGCTTGTCTCACTGTGACATTTGTCCCGCTTTGAAGCATATATACTCTCTGTTGTTGTATTGTCCGTGCTGTGCATCAGAAGCTGCCACTTCGGAGCATCGTCGGAATAAACTAAAATAGGCGGCTTAGATGTTCGGAAAACTTCCGCGTGCAAGCACCGACCACAATTCACGCTAAAAGACCATTTGCACCAACTTTTTCTAAAATGGGTGGGCTAGATCTGGCTTTGTCCATGCGTAATGGTACTTTATATCTAAGTATATATCATGCTTGTCTCTATTATTGCTAATGCTCTATCGGATCCAGTGTTTGCCGCCTTCCTAAAGAGTTATCATGCCATCTCTCAAACTGTACAATGATCGACGAGGCTAAACCCAATGTCAAATACCAACTGGCACCAATAGGTAATAATCCTAACGGTTCTCTGCAAGCAGTGACTTTAGGTTAGAGCAGATCTTGCCGGGTGTTATGTTTTGAGTGCTTTGGTCGTGAGGCTTGCTCATGGGCGTTACAACTAATGGCAAGTGCTTCGTCCCGTAACACGCCCGCCAACGCACAAACTTCTCAAATGGGATGGATCGCCGGTGCCACAGCGCCACAAATTTCATCCACGCGCTTCGGAACTCGCCTCCACGATTGATGTTATGGTGAATGTGCTCCTTGAGCTGCTCCTATCCGGCCTTCACATCAATGCATGTCAATGCGATAGCAATAAACGTCAATATGCAGGACGGAGACAACTGTAGGCTGTGATCCCATTAGAAATATCCAAGGCAGTGATCCCCAAGCCCTCGTATGTAAATATGCCCGAATTCCACCCCAGGATGCCTTTTGGCAGTTGTCGTCGAAATGCTTGGGCCTGGGCCCTTGGTTGTTCCCCACACGACTCCAGGCGAGTCGGATGGCCGTGGCATCCAGCTCTATATCATATCCATCACCACTATCATCCTCGCTGGCATTACCGTCTGCGCTCGCATCAGTACTAGGCTTATCAAAGATGCGGCATTCCAGCTTTGGTGGGATGATTTTAGTATCCTGTTTGCGCTTGTTGGTCCCATCAAATCCCCTGACAAATTACCAATCTAACCTTTGCAGATAATATCCCTTATACTGGCTATTGCAGAAATCGAGGCTGTCATCAATGGCTATGGCGAACACTCGAAAGACCTTGGTCCGGACCAGGCAGCTGCCGCTCTAAAAGTCAGCATCCATTGCGGCCCTATAAATGAAATATCCTAACGGTGATCTTACATTAGTGGTTCTTCCTCGCCCAAATATGTTACAAGATCGTTGTCACCTTTAACAAGCTGTCACTTTTACTATTCTACTTGCGCATATTCCCCTCTAAAACCTTCCGACGTCTCACCTGGATCGGACTGGCGGTCGTGGGCGCAATCGGTATCACCTTCATCGCTGGGACAATATTTCAATGCCAACCGCTGGCGTATTTTTGGGATAGGAGAATTAAAGGAGGACAGTGCATACGGAGTGCCCCATGGTGGCAGGCCTTTTCTGCAATTCAAGTTGCAACAGACGTGTTTATCCTCGTTCTACCAATCCCAAGCCTTGCATCGTTGACTCTAAAGCTTCGACATAAGCTGGCCCTCATTGGCGTCTTTGCTTTGGGAGGATTGTATGTGGTTCCGGTCATCGTTCTCTTTCAACACTAATACGAGATGTAGCGTGTGCAATGCGACTATTGTCAGACTTACTACGCTTGCTTCTTCTTCAACAGGGAAGGATCCAACATGTATGTCACCTCAAATATCCCTCTCTTTAATGCTCTGTCTCTAACTGAATTACTTAGATACCCCAATCCCTGCCACGAATTGGTCCGTAATTGAAGCTAATATTGGCCTAATATGCGCTTGTCTCCCATCTCTGAAGCCCTTCCTGGACAATATCGTCCGTACTTGCCTCGGACAGCCGCCGCGGAACACTACGCCCAATCCATACTCTCGCTCTAAATTACCAACTATTCGCGGCTATGCTCTCGGCTCTATGTCGCCCCGTCACGCCCCCACCAACCGATGGGATTGGGATAACAGAGGCGATGATGGGGCTACAACTAAAGGTGCGACAGATAGCCAAGTGAGCATCATGATGCGTGGACATATCGAGTCTCTGTGGGGAATTCAAAAGCAAATCGATTACATAGTGCATCGGACGGAAGGTGTGGCTGTAGGCCAGGAAAGGAGTCACTCGAGCTTTGGGTAAATAATCGCGGTGGTTTCAGTATCTGTGGGGTGATATATGTGGCGCAGGATATTATACCTATTTGCTAAGTTATGCTTTTGTTGGTCATTTTTGGAACGGTATTTGTAATAGGCAATTCGTGGACTGCATAAAGAAATCAAATTTTTGAATGTCATAGATAGCTCGTCAGGCACTCTTGCCGCCTAAAAGTCCCAAAAGGGACTAACATGCATAATAATTATCAACCCTTCAGAAAAAGCTCCTAGATTCAATTGCAGACATCAGAGTTATAGGGACTACAAATATAATAAAGGTTCTTAATCACCTGAGGATATAATTATCAGGCCGGATAACTAGCAATAAAGCCAGTGAGAGAGCGCTCTTGAAACTCTCTTTTGGGAATGTAGATTCTTAGTTTTACTCGGCTTATTTCAGTCTCTTGTCGGGCCTTTATGCAGCGCCAGTGACGCAGCCATGCGTTTTCTGATATAAATTTTGTGAGAGCAACGCTCGAGAAAGACGGCTTACGTGTGACTGCATAGACCACTTGTCTTCCCCGTCAACCTATCTGCCCATGCATTACTCCTACTCATACCAGTTGTTAAAATTTCCGTGTCAATAAATGGACATGTCATGTGCGAGAGTGTGCGATTGGCAAGACAATGGAGAGTTGCTGCGAACATCTCGTGGGATGAGCGCAGAGTGCCCAACAGTAGGAGAGGGCATAATAGAGAGAAATTTTCACGCAGAGAAGAATATACAACTCCTCAAGCATATCCAGGGACTCACTTAGCTCCGTATTGATAATTCTAAAATCCAAAATTGTACACACCCGTTCAAATCTACAGCACTGCTTCGCCAAAATATATGCAACGCCGCTGAGAGATTTTCGTCGCAGGCAGGCAAATGTCGGCTCAGTAAGTCAGGTGAGAGGAATGCAAAACAATTATATACGCCTAAACCAATCGATAGATACCACATCGAAATCCTACAACATGGCTTTCTCTAGTGCCTCCATCAAGTCGGCTGCTCTCATGGCTACACCCCTACATTCTTCTCCAAAATCGTCGCAATTAGCAGCCTTTCGAAACTCGCCAGTCCATTTATGCCACATATCCAACTCAATTGGCCTCGTAGTTATGATTACTTCGAGGTTCCTTAAAGGGGTTGTTTTGTGCCTCATTCTGCTAATTGGATCCAAGTGTAGTTTGAACACAGACTGACCACTCCAAAGTATCCACTGTGCCGCACCCATAATCCACGCCTCTCGGATCTCGGTAGGCTCTTCTTCGTGACTCTTTTCGAATGTACGGCTCATGACGTGCAGCACAGGTCTAGTCGTAGGAATCCAGCAGCCGGCTTCCATCACAAGAGACAAGAACGCTTGGCTATTCACATACCGCGCAGGATCTACATCGCCAGCACCGGGATCGAACTCGTAATCTATAGTGGCTTCTGTCAAGCGCTCGTAAAACTCAGATGTACGGTGGTGAGAAACGCTGGCGCTTGGATTCTGTCCACGTGTGAGTCGTATAGTTTTAGTATATATGCGCAGAATATGCACAAACCTTCTGGTATGGTTTCTCGAAATGTATTGCACTTCGTCCAACAATCCACAGCAGCCGGACCAATTTTATCTGAGAGGGGTGGTGATAAGGAATTTGTTCTGCGATCTCAAAGCAGACTGAAATGAGTTGTCGAAGGTCTGGATATTTGTATGGAAATACGCCTATGACATGCTCCGCTGCATCGATCGATGAAAGCGTGCTATCGGGTTGTAGAAAGTGGCTAAGCACAAGGAATATCTTGTAGTCAATTGAGTCATACCCTTCGGGGACATCGATGTCATGGGTACAAGAAAATATATTCAATAACTAAGCTCAAACTAAATACCATGCTCCTTCAAGAAATCCGCTATTAGTTTTGAAACCTCGACTTCGTTTGTTTCCAACGCAAAGTGCCCAGCATCCAAATAGTGTATCTTAATATCTTTCACATGCTTCTTATAAGCTTCTGCTCCGGGTGCTATGAAAATCGGATCATTTTTGCCCCACGTGGCAAGCACAGGGACCCCTGACGTCTCCAGATACTGTTGGAAACGGGGATATAGCGGAACATTTGTCCCATAATCGTAGAGGAGATCCAGCTGAATACCGTGGTTGCCTGGCCTCTCTAACAATGCACTGTCCAGGTGATAGCTCTCAGGATAAATAGAATCCGGGTGTGGAGAGCCGAAGGTGTATTGCCATTTTGTGGCATCAAAGTTTAAGACGGCAGATTCAATTTTATCCCTATCCTCTTTGCTGCCTGATTTCCAGTATGTCTGGACTGGTGCCCAAAAGTCCTTTCCGAGACCCTCTTCGTACGCATTGCCGTTTTGGGTGACGATTGCCGTGATAGCTTTGGGGCGATCGAGCGCAAGGCGAAATGCCACTGGAGCACCATAATCGAAGATATATACTGCAAAATTCTTAATCTTGAGTGCATCTAGGAATGCCTCAGTAGTATGAGTGAGATTCTCAAAGGTGTATTCGTATTTCCGGTCTGTTGGCACGGTCGTGAATCCGAATCCGGGGAAATCGGGTGCGATGACACGGTACTGCTTTGAGAGTAGAGGGATGAGGTTGCGGAACATGTGTGATGAAGATGGAAACCCATGGAGGAGCAGGATGACTGGGTCCGAGGTAGAGCCAGCGCTGCGATAGAAAATATCCACGCCGTCGGCGGTGATGGTTGATATTTGTGTGTCGGTCATATTGAATGGATTATATAAATGTCTGTTAAAGGTTTTCTGTATTCTGTATTCTGTTGATAAGTTTACAGGAGAAGCGTTCGAGGGCCTACTGTTCATTTATATCCGCCGTCCCAGATACAAGACGTCATATCTGGCAAAATAAGCTAATCCATTACCAATCCTGTCGCATATGCTTGCTTCCGTAATCAAACGCATACGGGAAATGCTGATTGTTCAGCTACTGGAAAGACAATGTTTCTTGTCATTTGTGCAATCAAATAGTATCTCCGGATCTGGTGAAAAGAGAGCATGAAGATCTGTGAAGGGGTGTTGGGGATGGTACGAAATCGCGCTAATCCAAAAATGTATAATGTGCTTCCCTGTCGTGCATACCCCGGCAAGGGTCGGGACGGGATAAGCGGGGCTAGAACAGGGTCTGTGGTGGGCCATCGAGTTGATGACAACAGCTTCAGCATTAAGAATTGTACGGGATCAAACAAGAGATTCTGCACTGTCATACATAGCTGCAAATGTTGAAAGTATTAGTGCGGTATTTGTATTGTCGCAGGAAGGAGCCGGGTAATATCCAAGGTTCTCGAACATGCATTTTTGCATTTACTCTGCAACCAATACGTTGACGGGGCAGAGGGAGGCCTTGGATGGCACAGAGCAACAAACGCCGAACCAAAGTGTGCTACCAAATAAAGATTCCATAGCCCGTTCCCTGGATAACCTTGCGACAACACTAACTGTATTTAGAAAATGTGCACTTTCATCTATTGATCCAACTCATTGTCGTGCGCCCTTATCTGTACTACGGGCGCTATAATGACAGCATCATCAATTATCATTTGTAAGCCCCATGAATATAATATTCAATCATTCTTATTTAACATATAAACCCCTTCGTCTGCGGAAGTCAACCACCTGTTACATTTCCAGCTACTTTCAATTCAACGGCGCTTATCATCAACTCATTAAATTCTTCGCTATATAATCAAAGCAGCCAATCATAGGAGTACCTTACAACATGAAGTCGATTGCTCTATCGAACCCCGGGAAACCTTCTACCTATATCTTTAAAGAGTTCCCCATTCCCGAGCCGCTTCCAGGCCATGTGGTTATCGAAATCCGAGCGTTCGGGTTGAATCATGCCGAGATGTACATGCGCAAGGGGGAATGGGCCGCAGCGGACGAAGTAAGCGGCATCGAATGTGTAGGAGTAGTCCACTCATGTCCTGGCGGCGAATTTGCTGTCGGCACAAAAGTGGCTGCAGTAATGGGAGGGATGGGCCGAACTATCCCCGGCAGTTACGCCGAGTACACGCGTGTGCGGGCTAGCAATGTTGCGTCCATCGACAGTGAACTTAGCTGGGAAGATTTGGCAGCAATCCCAGAAACATACGCCACCGCCTGGACTTGTATTTTCCGAAATCTGGAGCTTTCCCGTGGCCAGACTCTGCTCGTTCGTGGTGGGACATCTGCCTTCGGCCAGGCAGCAATCAATTTGGCAGTAAACGCCGGGGCAAAGGTTATTGCCACAACACGAAATCTGGATCGAGCCCCAATGCTACTGGGACTCGGCGTCCAGCGTGTTGAGCTAGAGGGTCCCGACCTGTCGGCCAGATTGCCCGAGACTAAGAGCATTGATGCTGTGTTGGAGCTAGTTGGAAATAGTGTGCTGCTCGACTCCTTGGCGATTTTGAAGCGAGGCGGCCATCTCTGCCTAGCCGGTTTCCTTGGGGGGCTCGCTCCAATACCGGATTTCAATCCCCTTGCGCAAATGCCCAGCGGGGTACATTTTAGCTTTTTTGGCAGCTTCGTCTTCGGGGAGCCTGGGTTTCCGCTTTCCGATGTTCCACTCCAGAAGATCGCAAGTGAGGTAGCAGAAGGACGTTACAAGGCGAAGCCGGTGAGGGTGTTTCGGTTTGACGAGATTACAGAGGCTCATAAGGTGATGGAAGAAAGCCACCCCGGAGGAAAGATGGTGGTAGTGGTTGGGGAAAACTGAAAATGCAAATAGTTGTTAGTTTTATGTCAAGAGATGGCCATATTTGCTCCAAGCTTCACTGATGACATCCATGTGGAATTTGTCGCATTCAACTTCGAGGATTCCCTCTACCCATAGAACATCTTGCACAGCTGCCATTAACTCTTTCCAAGTGCTATTTTGGCGCAAAAGCAGAGATGTAGTCGTAGAAACAAACCATTCCCTATCTTCAAGCTGGAAAGACTGAGATCCGCCGATTACGAGAAGCCATGGGAGGATCGGGTTTATAGTACTCGAGTCATCTTCCAATATTGCGTTTTTGAGGCTCTGAACATGTATGTCAGATATAAGCGCCACACCAAATCTGCGCCGTATTCCAGAGAGATATAGGAGGGCTCCGACCCTGCAGGATTCTTCTTTGGCAAGAATAGTACCAAAGGCATCGTGCCGAACTGAAAGCAATTTACTCAGAAGCGGAACTATGTATAATCCTGCAAAGACAGCATTATCCCACAGATCTCCTAATTTCACCTTATTTACCATAAACTGGTTCAAGGATAGAAGATCATAGATGGCAGAGATCATTCCGTTTGTGGTGCAAGCTTGTAGTAATTTGGATTCAGATACGGCGACATTCTCATCGCCGTACACTCGAGGCAGTATATCGTATGGGATTGGAAATCGTGGGACGTTATCCTGCAAGAATGCAGCATTTACATCGACCCTATATTCTTTAGTGACGAGTGTGAATTTACGGCGGAGCCCATACCAGAATATTACTGTACGTAGCACTGGGTTTGACTTGAAACATTGCAGGCCTCCTCTCCGTTGTATTATTGCTTCCACGCCATTAAAATGCGTTAATGCACCATTAATATCATTGAACATTACCTAAAGATAGTCAGCCCTGTAAATAACTCTGATATTAGTTCCTCACAGCATGGCATGCAAACGCTAGAATTGTTATCAAGACTCCGTCGCTAATGCCTTGCACTGGATCAGCGATTCTATTGCTGATCGACTGGATAGCTTGGGTAGAAAGGATAATAGATTCCGGATTTTCAGTCACATCTCGTAGTCTTGTCATGTGCGCCGATGACGTGCAGAGAAGCTGACGAAATGCAGCTTCGTCAAGAACTGTCTTGAAGAATCCAATATTGTTCAGTGTCTTAAACATGGGACATGTATTGCCGTGCACTTCGTACTTGTTAGACAAGCTCTGAAAACTTTTGTTTTTTTACGTACAATGATCGAATAATTCATGCGATCGTAAATTCATCTCGATAGGATACGATGTGAATGGATTTGAACGGCCAGAGCCAAGTCGGCATAAGCCCATGTTGAGGCTTCTCGGCGCAACTGCATTTGAAACCGAGGAGATATCTTTGACAAATTTCTCTTTCTTTTCCTGTCGCTTCTTGTCTTGAATTCGGTGCTGGGCATGACTACGAACTTTCTTTTTTGTAGTTGCACTCGTACTCTGATCAAAATTCGTGAAGGTGAGGAATTGCAAGCTGGTGGATTCTGGAGGGTGTATCGCACTGCTAACAGATGGCGATGACTGTGCCATACTAGCTACAGCGCCAGTCTCCATATGTCTATCTTCCATCCGACATAAATATGGATTGCTGTAGTAGAGTAAATTAACCTTGCAGGATATCTGTGTGGTCCAGAGCCCCGCACCGATCATTTGCGGGACTGTAGCCGCGTATCCGTTTTTGGTGGGGTAATGAGTATGACATGGGTCATTCAGCCTTGGCGGGATTCTGACATGAGTCTATGGCAGCAATTTATATACCTGTGCCTAATTTGGCGTCGCGCTCACGACTATATAGGGATATATTTCCTGTAAAATTGCTTATTTAGGTCTTCAACAGCCGCGCTAAGTTGACTCCTCCCCAACTGCAAGCCCAAGCTCTGCTCGATTCGTGATTCTCTTCTTATATTTCTCCTCTTCCATCGCCGCTCCAACTCTCCCTGCCATCGCCTTATCACTGATCCATTCTTTACTAGTGACATCTTCGTCTATCTCGCCCTCTGCCAACCGCGGTATAACGCCACCTTCCAGTCTCTTCATCGGTACCTCGTCCCCGGGTCGCATGAAGTACACAAGGCTGTATCTTGTACTTGCAGACTGCTCCCCAGGGGGTGCCACGACACGATGGATATTACTCCGTAGCAGGCCGCCTGACAACTTGACCAGCGCGTCGCCGAGGTTCACGATTGCGTGACCGGGGAGCGGGCGGACGTATGCCCACGTGTTTGTAGTAGGGAGTAGAACTTGCAAGCCGCCGATGCGGTTGAAGAGGAGTGTCAATGAGCCAAAGTCGGTGTGTGCGCCAAGAGCCGTGGCTAAGTCCGAGGGAGGCTGAGGAGGAGCACGAATGAAGCGGATGTGGTCTCCAGAGGTCAGAGAGGAGTCATGGAGATTGGATAGTGTTGAGGGGGGGACTCCGAGGTGAGTATTCAAATGGACAAGGATTCTTGTGAGAAGCTCATGCGCGTGAGTCGTATATGAGGTAAGAAGGGGCTTATTCTTCATAAGCGTTGCTGGGTGCTCAAATGGTGTGGGAGATTGATCTAAGAAATCGTCTTTTCCGGCCTGTATTTCTTATTAGCGTTTATAATGCATCTCCATCACCATAACAGGCAATGCCACTGGGGAGGTAGAACTAACATTGTAAAATTCGTTTCTGTCCTTGGTACCCTTCGCATCCACTACCTTCTTCCCTAATCCTTTATAACCATAATAGCTTCCCTGGCCACTGTAGTCGAACTTCTCCAGTTCATTGGGTCCTTCGTCAAACAACGCATTTGAGACTTCAAACAGTCGACTTGATTCCTCGAGGAGAGCATCGCCAAGCTGGTCGCCTCTCAGATCAAGATAGAAAAATCCAAGATCTTTAGATGCCTTGAAAAGACAAAACGACTCAATTTCAGATTTACCCAACTCGGAGAGCGAGAGTCGGAGGAGCGGTGCTGTGGGGATGTCTGTGGGGAAAGGTGGCAGGTTTGGAAACGCCTCCGAAGGCTTGCTTGTATTTTCAGACGACATAGCGGATGATTTGAATTTGAGCAGGGAATAATAATATATGAGGTCAGAACTGAGCGATTTCATATATGCCACTTTAGAATATAGTAATGAAAGGGGGGGGGGGGT